>CAUYRH010139177.1:0-19091 GCA_963574655.1 Perodicticus potto | reverse complement strand
CTTTCCTTTCCTTCTCTTCCCTTCTCTTTCCTTTCTCTTACTTTCAGAATTTATTTTCACACATTTTTTTTTTTTTTGGAGACAGAGCCTCAAGCTGTCACCCTGGATAGAGTGCTGTGGCATCACAGCTCACAGCAACCTCCAATTCCTGGGCTCAAGTGAGTCTCCTGCCTCTGCCTCCCAAGTAGCTGGGACTATAGGCGTCCGCCACACCCACCCATTTTTTTTTGGTTGCAGCCGTCGTTGTTTGGCGGGCCCGGGCTGGATTCGAACCCGCTAGCTCAGGTGTACGTGGCTAGCACCTTAGCCCGTTGAGCCACAGGCGCTGAGCCTATTTTACATTTCTAAATAAAATGCTTATACTGTAGTTTCTTCCTTTAGGTGTTCAGGTGTTCTCAACTGATTTTGTTGCTGTGGTTAATAAGAACTTAGCTCTCCTACATAGCCTTCTACAAATTACATCCTCTAGTCTCTAACATACTTATGTCACAAGTGTTAATAAGTTAGTATTATTAATAGTTAATTATTTTAAAAAAGTAGTTAGCTATTAATAGCTAACATTAGTCATTAAAAAATGTACATAGTTTCATCTTGTACTTATTTTAGTTGATGTTTGAGCCATCTTTCTTTCATTCATTCCTTCATTTTCAGACAGTGTCTTACTTTGTCTCCCTGGGTAGAGGGCCATAGCTTCACAGCCACAGCAACCTCAAACTCCTGGGCTCCAGTGATTCTCTTTCCTCAGCCTCCCGAAGCAGCTGGGACTGTAGGCGCTCGCCATAAGGCCCAGTTATTGTTTTTGGAGATGGAGCTCTTGCTCTTGCTCAGGATGGTCTCCAGCCTGTGAGCTCAGGACAGTCCACCCGCCTCAGCTTCCCAGAGTGTTAGGATTACCACACCTGGCCTTTTTCTGTTTTTATTTTTTTAAAGTGTCATTTATATTTCTTGTAAACTATTTACCTGTGGCCTTTTATGTATTTTCTTCTGTGTATCTGGCTTTTCCCCTACTTTATAGGATGTTTTTTAATACATTAAGGAAGTGAGGCTTTGACCATGTTATTAGATAAATATATTTTCTCCCAGTTTGCATTTTTTTTTCTGTTTTTAGTTCATTTATGCCATAGGTAATTTTTTTGGTTTTTATGCAGTTGAATTTATTCTTTTTCTGCCTTGGCACACTTGTAAACTATTTCCCTACCTCATGAAGTATTTCTGAAAGTTTCTCATGTTTTTAATCTGTGACTTATTTTTTTACTTAAAATGTAAATCTTATTTGTTTGGTTTTTTTTTTTTTTTTTTTGAGGTGTAGGTATTACTGTTTTGTCTTCAAGGCTGGAGTGGCAGTCATTATATCTCACTACAATCTCCAGCTCCAGTGCTCAAGAGCTCCTATGCCTCAGCTTCTCAAGTAGCTGAGACTACAGACCTGCGGTTAGCACACCTCGCTAACCTTCCTGGGGTCTTGCACGTGATCCTCCAGCCGTGGCCTCCCAGTGTGCTAGGATTATGGGTATGAGCCAGCACACCTGACTGTAGGGGCCCATTTTATTGTTTTCTTCTCAATGTATGTGCAGTTGCCTCTGTACTTTGTTTTTGCTGCTGACAGGATCAACTAGGTACTCTTTATGTTTATAGGAATTTATTTTGCAGTGCCACTTTTTTTTTTTTTGAGATAGCACTGTGTTGCCATGGGTATGGCTCATAGCAACTTCAAACTCCTGGGCTCAAATGATCCTTTTGCCTCAGTCTCCCTAGGAGGAGGGACTATAGGTGCCTGCCACACCACCTGGCTAATTTTTCTATTTTTGGTAGAGATGGGTCTCACTCTTGCTCATTTTGGTCTCAATCCACCTGTCTCAGCCTCCCAGAGTGCTAGTATTACAGGCATGAGCCACCTCACTTGGCTTGTAGTGCCACTTTTATTGTATTAAATTCCCCTATATATTTGCATTTAGTTCTGGTCTTCATTTCATTGCATTAATTTTTAGGTCTATCTACTTACTGACTTGATAAATGCTTTAATATTAAAGATCTGTCCTCAGATTTCATTCATTTATTATCTGTTTTTATTTATTACCTTCATTCCAAGGATTTTACCTGTTGCATTGCTGTTATAAGTGGAATTTTATGAATATTTAATATCCAGCCATTAGGTTAATTTATGTCCTTTTTTTTTTGAGACACAGTCTCATCCTCTAACCTTGGATAGAACGTTGTGGTGGCATCATAACTCACAGCACCTTCAAACTCTTGGGGTCAAGTGATCCTCTTGTCTCAACTTCACAAGTGGCTGGAACTGCAGGGGTGCACCATCATGCCTGGCTAGTATTTCCATTTTTAGTAAAGATGGAGTCTTGCTCTTGCTCAGGCTAGCATAGAATTCCTGAGCTCAAATAATCCACCTGCCTTGGCCTTGCAGAGTGCTAGGATTACAGAGGTGAGCCATCTGCCTGGCCCATTCTATTCATTTGTTTATCTGGTTACAATAGGGATAGAAATCTATCTTGAATGTGGTAGTTACAGAGATGCTTGAATTGTCAAGAAGGTAGTTTTGATATATGGAATACAGCTTAAGAGGAGAGTGGTCAGGGCTAGAGAAATAATTTCACTTATCAGGCTGGGTGCCATAGCTAAGGCTTGTGATCTTAGCACTCTGGGAGGTCAAGATAGGAGGATCATTTGAGCTCAAGAGTAAGACATAGGTGTAATTTATTTTTAGAAAGAAAATAGATCACATAGCTATTGCTAGAATATGGGGTTAAAACCCCATTTTGATTCTAAAGCTGTTTTTAACATTACTCCTTGTACTGGACTTGCATGAGTCACTAGGACATCTAACTCTCTGTTTCTTTTGTTTTTAGGAGCTTCTAGCAATAGTAAAACAAAAGACTACTGAGAAGTTAGATGATGTCACACTCTTGTTTGCTTTGAAAGCACTTTGGAATCTTACAGATGAGTCTCCAGCTGCTTGCAAGCACTTTGTAGAAAATCATGGATTAACAATCTTCGTGCAAGTCTTGGAGGTGGGAAGACAGGATTGAGTTTATTTGTAAAGTTCTGTTCTTCATGATAAAGTAACCTATTTGTTCTTTTGACAGACTTTTTCTGAGTCAGCCATACAAAGCAAAGTACTTGGTCTTTTGGTAAGGTATTCAAATCAATTTTAATCTAATTCCATTTTAAAAATACTAACATTTTGGTAGTACCTACTATATGCTAGGCACCTTTGTGAGCAATTTACATTAATAATCTCATTTAATCTTCACATTTATCCTTGTAAAGTAAATACCATTATATATCAGTTATCTACTGTTATGACCAAACTAGATTAGTGGCTTAAAACAGTAACTATTTTTATAATGTTATGAATCTGTGGGTCAGCAATTTGAGCTCTGCTCAGCTCATCTGTACAGTTCTTCTGCAGGTGTCATATGGGGTCACTTATGTAGCTGCAGCCATCTGGTGATTTGAGTGGGGCTGGAGAACTGAAGATGGCCTGACTCTGATGTGTGACAGTTTGTGCTGGATGTTGCCTTGCGTCTCCATGGGCTTCTTCACAGGGCAGCAAGAGAAGGCAGTCCCCACTCACTGTGCAGTGATTCGTAAAACTCTGCTTCTGTCACCTTTGGACTGCATGTCTGTTTGGATGGTGCAGGTTATGTGGTTAAGCCCAGGTGAGAGGTGATTAGCCATTCCTTGATGATAAAAGCAGCAAAGTTATTGCTAGAGGGCTAGAGAAAAATTGTGCATGTCAATACCATACATTGTTACCACATTTTATACATAAAGAATCTGAGGGACGGCACCTGTGGCTCAGAGTAGGGCGCCAGCTCCATATACCGAAGGTGGTGGGTTCAAACCCAGCCTCAGCCGAAGTGCAAAACAGAAAAATAGCCGGGCGTTGTGGCGGGCGCCTTTAGTCCCAGCTACTCCGGAGGCTGAGGCTAGAGAATCGCCTAAGCCCAGGAGTTGGAGGTTTCTGTGAGCTGTGTGAAGCCAGGGTACTCTACCCAGGGCCATAGAATGAGACTCTGTCTCTACAAAAAAAAAAAAAAAAGCTGGGCGTTGTGGTGGGCACCTGTAGTCCCAGCTACCTGGGAGGTTGAGGCAAGAGTATTACTTAAGCCCAAGAGTTTGAGGTTGCTGTGAGCTGAGGGTGACATAGTGAGACTCTGTCTCCAAAAAAAAAAAGAAAGAAAAAAACATAAATAGTAGAAGCAGGAGAAGCAAAGCTAGGAATTGGAGAATAAATACAAGGGGAAAAATCTGTAAAGGATCCTTCCTTACTCTCAAGGAAGAGACCCACTAAGGGTCTTTAAGGCAAGAGAATCGTCTAAGCCCAGGAGTTGGAGGTTGCTGTGAGCTGTGTGATGCCACAGCACTCCACCGAGGGCGATAAAGTGAGACTCTGTCTCTACAAAAAAAAAAAAAAAAAAAGAATCTGAGGCTCAGGCTGGGTGCAGTGGCTCATGACTGTAATTCTAGCACTCTGGGAGGCCCAAGCAGGTAGATTGCTTGACCTCACAAGTTTGAGACCAGCCTGAGCAAAAGCAACACCCCATCTCTACTAAAAATAGAAAAACTGAGGCAAGAGGATCACTTGAGTCTGAGTTGGAGGTTGCTCTGAGCCATGACACCATGACATTCTACCCAGGGTGACAGCTTGAGACTTTGTCTCAAAAAAACAAAAACAAAAACGGAGTCTGAGACTCAGAAGTGGCGTTTATCCAGTCACCTAGGTAGTAAGAGACAGAATCAAAATTCAGACTTAGGCAGTCAAGCTCTAGACTCTCTGATATAACAGGTGTATTATATTTCTTTATGAAGGCAATAAATTTTTGGAGACAGAGTGTCACTATGTTGCCCTCAGTTGAGTACTATGGCATCACAGCTCACAGCAACCTCAAACTCTTGGACTTAAGCGATTCTCTTGCCTTAGCCTCCTAAGTAGCTGGGACTACAGGCTCCTGCCACAACATTCAGCTGTTTTTTGTTGCTATTGTCATTGTTGTTTTAGTTGGCCCTGGCCGGGTTTGAACCCACCAGCCTGGGTGTAGGTGGCTGGCGCCATAATCACTATGCTACTGGTGCCACGCCAGCAATAAATTTTTTAGAAATTTTCTTTGAAGCTGGGCGTGTTGGCGCCCACCTGTAATCCTAGCACTCTGAGAGTCTCAGGTGGGTGGATTGCTTGAGCATAGGAATTCCAGACCAGCCTTGCAAGACCAAGATCCTATTTCTACTGAAAATAGGAAAACTACCTGGACATAGTGATGTCCAGCTGTATTTCCAGCTACCTGGGAGGCTGAGGCAAGAGGATTGCTGGAAGCCCAAGAGTTTGAGGTTGCTGTGAGCTACCAGGGCACTGGTAGAGCTATGCCAGGGCACTCTACCCAGGGGGACAGAGTAAAACTTTGTCTCAAACAAAAAAAAAAAAAAAGAAAGAAAAAAACAATAAAAATTTGTTAGGTCAAGTGTGGTGGATTACACCTGTAGTCCAAGCACTCCAGGAGGCCAAGGCAGGAGGATTCCTTGAGCTCAGGAATTCAAGACTAGCCTGAGGAAAAGTGTGAGACCCTATCTCTAGTAAAGACAGAAAAAAGTTAGGCATTGTGACAGGTACCTGTTGTTCCAGTTACTGGGGCAGCTGAGGCAGGAGGATCACTTGAACCCCGTAGTTTAAGGTTGCTTTGAGGTAGGCTGAGGTCATGACACTTTAGCCTGGGCAACAGATTGAGACTCTTTCTCCCTATCCCACCCCCCCAAAAGAAATTTCCTTGTTTATGCTTCTATACTGCCTCTCAGTAAGGATATTCAATAATTGAAAAATTTCTTTGTTTTCTAAAGATAAAGGTGAAGTTTTTCAAAAAGTAATGAAGACATTTTGTAAACACCTGCTATTTGCATGCCCTGTACAATGGGAGACACAGATGTATGAAATCTATCAAGGTGATGTTGCTTGTAACTTTGGGGGAGTGGTATTAATACATGTACAAGTAGCTCTCTATCACTGACCATGACAAGTGCTAGAAGAGAGGCACGGAGTCCACTGGGAGCCTTTGTTGTCGATTATGAACTTGAAAGTACTTGAAGGTATGTGCCTTATTCTTTTCTGATACTTTGCATATAGAGGACTCAGAGGATGTGAAAGGGAGGAATAAATAATTAATATTGGAAATAGGACGGTGTGGAAATGTAAAAAGAAGAGACGAGGGAGGGGATTTTAAAAGTCATTTCGGCTAGGGAGGGTAAGGAAACGTCATTTGAGGGACACTGCAGGACAGAATTGTTCGAATTTTGGGAGAAGATGGAAAAGGGAAAAACAATAGAAAATAGCATCAGAAAAGTTGGTGGAAATCTCTACCTATCCTAGTAGCAGACCTAAAAGATCCTTCACTTGTTTTAGGGGGGGACAGGGGAGCCTCTCAGAATACTGAAGGTTTACAGACTTGGGGCTCAGCTAGGTACCCCTCTTAGTACTGCTGAAGATGCTGTTTGTTTCTCCTTGTTTGGGACTAACATCTGATAATTTACTTAACACTTACGTCATGCTGTTCACAGGGGTGTAGTTGGTCTTAATAACAACAGGGGGCATTTTAATTTTCACTTAAATTTTTAATGTCCCAGGTTCTTTTTAACATACTAGTGTCGAGTTTACTCTCTGAAACCTTCAAAAGCAGCAGAGTTTAGCACTAACTGCTCTGTTTACCTTGACTGTTTAACCCCTTTAAATCTTGTTTTTTCATTTGTGTTCACAGATCTCTTAGCATTTACATCTTGTGTAATCCCTTCCTTTCCCCTTAGTTGTGACTGGGACCTTTTACTTCTAACGTGTAGAACATGGCAAAGACAACAGAGTCACTCCCGTGATTATGTTACCATATGTGTACCCCTGTGTGTGCGCTAACAGACACACACTCTAAAGGACTAAATGGCCATGAAGTCATTGGAGGAGTGAGAAGCCCACTTTTTTTTTTTTTTTTGTAGAGACAGAGTCTCACTTTATCACCCTCAGTAGGGTGCTGTGGAGTCATACAGCTCACAGCAACCTCCACCTCCTGGGCTTAGGTGATTCTCCTGCCTCAGCCTCCTGAGTAGCTGGGACTACAGGTGCCCACCACAATGCCCGGCTGTTTATTTTTTGTTGCAGTTTGGCTGGGACTGGGCTTGAACCCGCTACCCTCGGTATATGGGGCTGGCGCCCCACTCACTGAGCCACAGGCGCTGCCTGAGAAGCCCACTTTTTAAGGAACTCTGGGCAGCTTTTAGGAGGTGAGGGTGGCCTCCAGCAAGAACCTGAATTACTCAGTCCTGCAGCCACAGAAGATGAGTTGTGCTAACAGTCTGACTCAGCTTGGAAATAGATTCTTGCCCAGTGAAGCCTCCAGATGAGAAGCAGCCCGGCCAGCGCTCTGTGAGACTAAGAGCAGAGGGACGAGCGGAGTCGTGCCTAGACTCCCTACCCAGAAGCTGGGAGATAATAAATGCATATTGTTTTAAGCCACTAAGTCCGTGATAATTTGTTACTCAGCATAGCAATTTAATACAGTATGTAAAATAAATACAACCTGCCTTTCAGTAATAAAACATTCAGTAGACCCTTAGTAATGTTAAATGTTTAAGTTAGGCCTGGATTTGTGTTTTAGTTCAGCCAGTTATTAGCAATGTGAACCTGACAAGTTAGTTTTGCTGAGTGTCAAGTTTCTTTATAGGATTATTTTCAGGATTAAATGAGATAAGAGAGATAAAGACATTTTTACTTATCAAGGACCGTGCCTGGCACTTAGTAAGTGCTTAATCAGTGATTTTTTTTTTTTTTTTTTAAATCATCCTCATGAAGGGGTGAGATTGTGGGTATTAGGGTTGGGAGTAAGTGTTCCGAATGTGCCATATTTTGCCATGTATAATGTGCACCCACTTTTTTAGCCCAGATTTCAAGAAGACAACCAGCTCTTGGCTGGCAGAGACACATTTGGGGAGGGCTTATGCTTTCCTGATAAATGTGCAGATCTCACTGGCCTCCCGCAGCTACGCACTCAGTGAGGGCTGCCTCTTCCTCTCTCCGAGAGCCCTTCCTTCTCTGTCATGGTGGGGGCTGTGGTGGGTTGTGGCCAGTGGGCCGGAGCTTCTGAGGCCCATAGGCACCAGGTGAGTCCCTGGGGCTTGTGCAGAGTTCCCAGTTCCCTCTGCACAGCCAGCCCTTGGCCTTTGGCCCTGGCCCTGCACGGCAGCAGTCTGCCTTGCCAGCCCCACCGCTACCCCCTTCTCTGATCATGGTGCTCAGCAGAGGCCACTCTGGCCCACTCCCATCAGATCACAGATTCTCCTGGACTGGAACTCCTGCCCCAGTGGGGCCAGGTGGGAAGGCACAGTGGCCCTGGGACACCCACTAGGCTCCTCCTTCCTTGCTCCTGAGTATACTACCCATTTATAATGTGCATACTTACTTTTCCCTCAACAATTTGGGCAAAAAGTATGCATTATACATGGCAAAATACAGTATCTTCACTGGGCAGTGGAAAGGAAGGAAAACTGGTTTCTTATTCTTCCCTCCCTTCCTGTCCTTTATGACCTCTGCTCCATCTGACCTGTAGAACAATGTAGCCGAAGTCAGAGAGCTGTCTTCTAGGCTGCTGAGTGAAGATATGGTGAAGCATATCAGCAGTTTACTCCACAGCAAGGAAATGGAAGTGAGCTATTTTGCTGCAGGGATCATAGCCCACCTGACATCAGACAGACAGCCTTGTCTAGCCCGTGACTTTCAGAGGAGTGCTCTTCTCCGAGATCTGGTACAGGAACCAATTCATTCTTCTTCATAAAATCTAGAGTGATTTCATCTCACAGAACACTTATTTTTCCAGATCACAACAGTTTTAGAAATGAGCATTAAGGAAAATCAGAAAAACATAGAAAAAAAAATTGACCCATGGTGGTACCCCTAGCTCAGTGGGTACGGTGCTGGCCACATATACCGAGGCTAGGGGCTTTGAACCCAAACTGGGCCAGCTAAAACAACAATGACAATTGTAACAACAACAAAAAAATAACCGGGCATTGTGGCAGGCACCTATAGTCCCAGCTACTTGTGAGATTGAGGCAAGAGAATCATTTGAGCCCAGGACTTTGATGTTGCTGTGAGCTGTGATACCATAGCACTCTACTGAGGGTGACAAAATGAGACTGTCTCAAAAAAAAAAAAACAAAACACAGTGACGTCCCTTGGTGTGGGTTTATTTCCATTTATCTTATTGGGCACTTATCACACAGTAAACTTGTTTCATACAGTTCTGGGAAACTTCTTGCTCTGCGCCCCACCCCACCCCCAATCTATCTTCTTTTCTCATTCTGGAATGTTGACTGTTCCAGGCTTTTTTTTTTTTTTTTGAGATAGAGTCTTACTTTATCGCCCTCGGTAGAGTACTGTGGCGTCACACAGCTCACAGCAACCTCCAACTTCTGGGCTTAGGCGATTCTTCTGCCTCAGCCTCCGGAGTAGCTGGGACTACAGGGCGCCCGTCACAATGCCTAGCTATTTTTCTGTTTTGCAGTTCGGCCGAGGCTGGGCTTAAACCCCCCACCTTCGGTATATTGGGCCGGCACCCTACTCGATGAGCCACAGGCTGGCTAGTTTTTTGTTTTTTTGCAGTTTGGCCGAGGCTAGGTTTGAACCCACCACCTTCAGTATATGGGGCTGACACCCTACTCGCTGAGCCACAGGTGCTGCCCTATTTTTTTTTTTCTTTTTTTAGAGATAGAGTCTCACTCTGTTACCCTGGTTAGAGTGCTGTGGTGTCAGAGCTCAAGCAGCCTCCAACTCCTGGGCTTAGGCAATTCTCTTGCCTCAGCCTCCTGAGTAGCTGGGACTACAGGCTCCCACCACAACGTGCGGCTATTTTTTGTTTTGGGTTTGGCCAGGGCCAGGTTTGAACCCACCACTCTTGGTATATGGGGCCGGGACCCAATTCACTGAGCCCCAGGTGCCACCCCAGATTTCTTTTTTTTTTTTTTTTTTGTGGTTTTTGGCTGGAACTGGGTTTGAACCCACCACCTCTGGCATATGGGGCCAGTGCCCTACTCCTTCGAGCCACAGGCGCCCCCCGAGACTTATTTTTTCATACTATCTCCCTATCTCTGTATTTGTCCTTCTTGATCATCTTTAACTTGTACTTCTCTTGAATTTTCCGTTTCTCCTGTTTCTAAGAACTCCTTTTTAGTTCTCTGGGTACTTTTTTATTTTTTATTTTTTGTAGAGACAGTCTCACTTTATCGCCCTCTGTAGAGTGCTGTGGCGTCACACAGCTCAAAGCAACCTCCAACTCCTGGGCTTAGGCGAGTCTCTTGCCTCAGCCTCCCAAGTAGCTGGGACCACAGGCGCCTGCCACAATGCCCGGCTATTTTTTTGTTTTTTGCAGTTCGGCCGAGGCTGGATTTGAACCCGCCTTCTGTATATGGGGCCGGCGCTGAGCCACAGGCGCCGCCCTGGGTACTTTTTTAAAAAATAGAATATCCTATTCCTATTTCATGGTTGCTACATCTGTTTTCTTTTATGTCTTTAAAGGGATTAATGATAAATAATTTATACAAATTTTCCTTTTCCTCCAAATTCTTTGTTTCTTACACAGTGCTATTTTCCCCTATTTGTTTTGGTATAGATTTTCCTAAAGTATATTGTAAACTTCACTTGTCCATTAATGTCTAAGACTTTTTGGAAACTGCACATGGGTGGAGCTTGGTAACTGTGGGCTTTATTATAGACTGATCTGAATTAGGTGTTCCTCGATGTGTCTTTAGATCTTTTGTTCTTTTGGTTGGAACTTACCTGGGGAAGAATCTTCTATTCCCTTATATGAAACTATAAGCTTGGTTGCCAACTATCTGAAAGCTCAGTAAAGGAATAGTGTTTGGGTCAGGGAAGTTTCACATTTTACCATTTATTTATTTATTAAAAATTTTTTTTTTTTTTTTTTAGAGACAGAGTCTCACTTTGTCATCCTCGATAGAGTGCCTTGGCGTCACAACTCACAGCAACCTCCAGCTCTTGGGCTTAAGTGATTGTCTTGCCTCAGCCTCCTGAGTAGCTGGAACTATAGACACCCGCCACAACGCCCGGCTACTTTTTAGTTGCATTTTGGCCAGAGCAGGGTTTGAGCCCGCCACCCTCAGTACATCTGGGCTGGCGCCTGACTCACTGAGCCACAGGCGCCACCCACATTTTACTATTCATATTTTCACTTCAGCCCCCTGGTTTTAGCATGGTGCTCCTACCCTGAATTATGCATGCGGTTGTCTAGTCTTTTTTTTTTATATTAAGACAGAGTCTCATTATGTCGCCCTAGGTAGCTGTGGCATCACAGCTCACAGCAACCTCAAACTCTTGGGCTTAAGTGATTCTTTTGCCTCAGCCTCCCAAGTAGCTGGGACTACAGGCTCCCGCCACAACACCCAGCTGTTTTGTTGTTGTTGGTGGTGGTATTTTGCAGGCCTAGGCTGGGTTTGAACCCACCAGCCCTGGCGGGTGTATATGGCTGGCACCCTACCCGCTACGCTAAGCTATAGGTGCTGAGCCAACCTAGTCCATTTTTATTAGAGGTGGGAGAGGAGATCTGAAAGCCTTTTTTGTTGTTGTTGTTGCTGTGGTTGTCGTTGTTTAGCTGTCCCGGGCTGGGCTTGAACCCACCAGCGTTGGTGTATGTGACTGGCACCCTACTCACTGACCTACAGGTGCCAAGCCAGATCTGAAAGTCTTAATCTCTTGATTCTTTGAACAAATCCTGTTTTCTATAACACCACTTGGGAGGAAATACCTGATATGCCGAATTTTTAAGTGTCTTAGGTGTTCAAATTGGTTTGTTTTTTAACCTTTCCCAGTGCTATATCTGTTAAATCAGTAATCATTTCTCCATTTGCTGTTCTCTTGTGTTGCCTTTTATTTTAAGCCATTTTTACTATTAATGGTATTTAAGGAGAGTAGAGGTAAATGCATTATGAGCCAACCATCTTTATACAGATATCCCTTTTTATCGCATTTTTCCCCATATGACTTTGTTCATATATTCCACATATATAATGATTATATAATTTACATTTTGCCAAGTAATGCTCAATTCTCATTTTGAAAATTTTTGTTTTAAAATATATATAATTATAAATCACGTAAAATCATTTGTTATGACCTTTATAAAATGATGGAATACATTAGAATCCTGGTTCCTCTTTTTTTTTGGTATAGCATGCAACCATCCAGAATTGGCCAAGTTCAAGTTGTAAGATGACAGCATTGGTGACCTACAGGTAATTTCATGATAATGTACTCTCTCTTTTTTTTTTTTTGTTTTTAGAGACATTCTCACTTTGTCACTCTCAGTAGAGTGCTGTAGCATCACAGCTCATAGTAACCTCCAGCTCTTGGGCTTAGGCGATTCTCTTGCCTCAGCCTCCCGAGTAGCTGGAACTACAGGCACCGGCTATTTTTTGTTGTTGCAGTTCGGCCGGGGCCAAATTTGAACCTACCACCTTGGTATATGGAGCTGGCGCCCTACTCACTGAGCTATAGGCGCTGTCCACATTTTCTTTCTTTTTTTTTTTTTTTTTTGAGACAGAGCCTCAAGATGTCACCCTGGATAGAGTGCTGTGGCATCACAGCTCACAGCAACCTCCAATTCCTGGGCTCAAACCGGTCTCTTGCCTCCGCCTCCCAAGTAGCTGGGACTACAGGCGTCCATCACGACCCCCGGCCATTTTTTGGTTGCAGCCATCGTTGTTGTTTGGTGGGCACGAGCTGGATTCGAACCCTCCAGCTCAGGTGTACGTGGCTGCGCCTTAGCCCATTGAGCCACAGGCGCTTTTTGAGCCAGAGTATCACTATGTTGCCCTTAGTAGAGTGCTGTGGTGTCACAGCTCACAGCAACCTTAAACTCTTGGGCTTAAGCGATTCTCTTGCCTCTGCCTCCCAAGTAGTTGCGACCACAAGTGCCTACCACAATGACCAGCCATTTTTTTGTTGTTGTTACAGTTGTTTTAGCTGGCCTGGGTTGGGTTTGAAGCTGCCACCCTCAGTGTACCGTGGCTGGCACTGCAACCACTGTGCTACGGGTGCCAAGCAGATAATGTACATTTCTTAAAGCGTGTTCTCAGTGGTAAAGTATTAGAGTCAGTTAATCCTGTGTTCAGATCCTATTTCTCTGTGATACTGGGAATATCATTTCTAGAATATGAGACTTGGTATTCCTCATCTATAACAATGAGGCTGACTGTATAAGCTGGAGTATGAAGTGAGATGTGACGGCAGTGCCTGTAGCTCAGTGGGTAGGTCGCCAGCCACATACACTGAGGCTGGCGGGTTTAAACCTAGTCTGGTTTAAACAATGACAGCTGCAACAGCAACAACAATAAAAATAGCGTTGTGGCGGGCGCCTGTAGTCCCAGCTACTCGGGAGGCTGAGGCAAGAGAATTGCTTACGCCCAAGAGTTTGAGGTTGCTGTGAGCTGTGATGCCACTGCACTCTACTCAGTGTGACAGCTTAAGACTTGGTCTCCAGGGCAGCGCCTGTGGCTCAAAGGAGTAGGGTGCCGGCCCTAAATGCCGGAGGTGGCAGGTTCAAACCCAGCCCTGGCCACAAACTGCAAAAAAAAAAAGACTTGGTCTACAAACAAAAAAGAAATGTGAAATGTATACTATCTTAACACAGAATGCAACTTCTTTTTTTTTTGGTGGAAACAGAGTTTCACTTTATTGCCCTTGGTAGAGTGCGGTGGCATCACACATCTCACAGCAACCTCCAGCTCTTGGGCTTAAGTGATTCTCTTGCCTCTGCCTCCCGAGTAGCTGGGACTACAGGCCCCCGCCACAATGCCTGGCTTTTTTTTTTGTTGCAGTTCGGCTGGGGCCGGGCATGAACCCACCACCCTCGGTATATGGGGCTGGCGCTTTACTCACTGAGCCATAGGCGCCGCCCAATATATCTGTCTCAGTGAGAACTATGAAATCTATTAAATCAGTTACTCTTTTTCTCTGCTTTGGTTTTGGGTGTTTGCCTTTTAAACCATTTCTGCAAACTTTCTGAGGAACAATTAAAGATTATTTTTGTATCCCTGAACATTAGCCTGAGTTCTGTAATAACATCTTTGTCCTTTCTTAGATCTTTCAAGGGATTTTTTCCACTCCTTGGCAACTTTTCTCAACCAGAAGTTCAGCTCTGGGCACTATGGGCTATGTATCATGTCTGCAGTAAAAACCGTATGTATTCAAATCTAATGGTTTTCTACCTATTTTTCTGTGTAAGGAATGCATTCATGATGGATTTTCAAAAAATTGTTCACCTATGTCTTCCGCATTTAGCTGTTTTTAAAAAGAAACTGAAGCCTGGCATGGTGGCTCACCCCTGTAATCCTAGCACTCTGGGAGGCTGAGGTGGGTGGATCACTTGAGCTCACAAGTTTAAGACCAGCCTGAGCAAAATCGAGAGCCCATCTCTACTAAAAATAGAAAAAATCTGAGGCAAGAAGATTGCTTGAGCCCAAGAGTTTGAAAGTTGCTGTGAGCTGGGATGCCATCGCACTCTACGCAGGGCAATAGCTTGCGACCCTATCTCAAAAAAAAAAAAAAAAAAAGCATAAAGTTTATAGTTAAAAAGTGCTGCACTTTTAACTATAGTGTGGTAGCTCTCAGTCTGTAATCCTAGCACCCTGGAAGGCTGAAGCGGGTGAATTACTTGAGCTCAACCTGAGCAAGACTGAGACCCTGTCTCTAAAAAATAGCCGGGCGTTGTGTCGGGTACCTGTAGTCCCAGCTACATGGGAGGCTGAGGTAAGAGAATCACTTGATCCCAGGAGTTTGAAGTTGCTGTTGAGCTGTGATGCCATGGCACTCTACTGAGGGCAACAAAGATGTTAATTGGACTTTTTGATCTTTGCCAATCTAAAGTGCAAGTGATTGGCTCATTTGACATCTTTTTTTTTTTTTGTAGAGACAGAGTCTCACTTTATTGCCCTCCGTAGAGTGCTGTGGTGTCACACAGCTCACAGCAACCTCCAGCTCTTGGGCTTAGGCGTTTCTCTTGCCTCAGCCTCCGGAGTAGCTGGGACTACAGGTGCCCGCCACAACGCCCGGCATTTTTTTCATTTCTGCAGTTTGGCCAGGCCGGGTTTGAACCTGCCACCTTCGGTATATGGGGCCGGTGCTCTACTCGCTGAGCCACAGGCACCACTGGACATCTTTTTTTTTTTTTTTTTTTTGAGACAGAGTGTCACTATGTTGCCCTGGGTAGAGTGCAATGGCATCACAGCTCACAGCAACCTCAAACTCTAGGACTTAAGTGATTCTTTTACCTCAGCCTCCCAGGTAGCTGGGACTACAGGTGCCCACCACAATGCCTCGCTATCTTTTTTGTTGTTGTTGCAGTTGTCATTGTTGCTTAGCAGGCCTGGGCTGGGTTTGAACCTGTCGGACTTGGTGGTTGTAGCTGGCGCTGTAACCACTGTGCTACGGGCACCGAGCCTGATTTGAAGGAACTTTTTTATATATTTGGTCTTTGTGATATATGTGTTCGGTATTTTCTTCCTAGTTTTTTGTCTGCGTTTTATAAGTTTACAAGTCAGTCTTTTTGTTGTATGGACTTTGGATTTGTGATGATGTTTACAGTTAGGTTATAAGAGAAGTCTCATTCTGGTGTGGTTTCAGTTTTTATATTAGTCTTTGATCCATTTGAAACATTTTGATGCATGATCTGAGGTTTGGCTATAACTTAATTTTTTCTTTATTTCTACTTTGTGCCACTATCATTTTTTATTAAGTAGTCCATATTTTTCCTGGTGATAAGCAAGTTACCTTCTTCTTGACTTTTCTGGTCTCTTTGGATTATCTGGAGTTTTGGGGGGTTTTTTTGAGATAAGTCTCACTTTATCGCCCTCGGTAGAGTGCTGTGGCTTCACAACTCATGGCAACCTCCACCTGTTGGGCTTAGGTGATTCTCTTGCCTCAGCCTCCCAAGTAGCTGGGACTACAAGTACCTGTCACAATGCCCGGCTATTTTTTTGTTGCAGTTTGTCCGGGGCCAGGTTTGAACCCGCCACTCTTGGTATATGGGGCCAGCACCCTACTCACTGAGCCACAGGTGCTGCCCTGGATTATCTATTTTATCTTGCTATGTGCTAACTCCATACTGTTTTTAGCAGTTGATGTGATAGTATACTTTAATATCTGGAAAGATTTAGTATACTACTTACTCCCACTTATGTTAGATATTGCTTATTTGGTTTTCATATCAGCCATAGACTTACCTTTTCAATTCCTTCAAAGCAGTCCTTGTAGTATTTTTTTTTTTTGAGACAGAGCCTCAAGCTGTCACCCTGGATAGAGTGCTGTGGCATCACAGCTCACAGCAACCTCCAATTCCCGGACTCAAGCGAGTCTCTTGCCTCTACTTCCCAAGTAGCTGGGACTACAGGTGACCGCCACAGCGCCCGGCCATTTTTTGGTTGCAGCCATCGTTGTTGTTTAGCAGGCCTGGGCTGGATTCGAACCTGCCAGCTCAGGTGTACGTGGCTGGCGCCTTAGCCTGTTGAGCCACAGGCGCCAAGCCAAGTCCTTGTAGTATTTTTATCAACGTGATGTTGAATTTATAAATCAACTTAAAGGGAATTCCATCCGTGAAATGGCTAATATATTTTAGTTCCACCTTGTTTTTTATACCTTTAAAGGTAGTTTAGGTGATATTATTTCATATAGTTAATGCTTATTTTAATATTCCCAAATGTTTACCATTATCTTTGTTCACTATTGCTTCATTTACCCCACTCCTTTTCTTGGTTCAGGTTTGGAACATCTCTTAGTGACAAATACCTTTGTCACACCTCCCCCCAACATTTTTGCATCTACATCATAGTATAGCTGGATGTAGAATTCTAGAATGACAATTATTTTCTCTCAATATTTGGTGAGGGCCAACCCCGATGGCTCATGCCTATAATCCTAGTATCCTGGGAGGCCAAGGCCTGGGTGTATTGCTTGAGCTCAGGAGTTCCAAGACCAGCCTGAGCAAGAGTGACACCCTGTTTCTACTAAAAATAAAAAAAAAAAAAAAAATTAGCCAGGCGTTGTGGCAGGTGCCTGTAGTCCCAGCTACTAGTGAGGCTGAGGCAAGAGGATCATTTGAGCCTGAGAATTTGAGGTTGCTGTGACCTATGATGATGCCATAGCACTCTACCCAGGTCAACAGAGTGAGATTCTATGTCAAAAAATAGATAAATAGGTAGCGTCCCTAACTCAGTGGGTAGGGTGCCGGCCACATACACCCAGGCTGGCGGGGTTGAAGCTGGCCCAGGCCAGCTAATACAACGACAACTGCAGCAAAACATATAGCTGGACGTTGTGGTGGGCACCTGTGGTCCCAGCTACTTGGGAGGCTGAGGCAAGAATCGCTTAAGCCCAAGAGTTTGAGGTTGCTGTGAGCTGTGACGTCACGACACTCCATCCAGGATGACAGCTTGAGACTGTCTCAAAAGAAACAAAAAAAGAAAGAAAGATAAATAAATGTTTGGGAGGAAAAAAATTCCCATTTTATTTTGCTTTCAATTTCAGCTGGCTTTCACTCTTCTTAGTTTGAAGGTTTTTTTTTTTTTAATTTTCATTATTTTCCTTTCTTCCTTTAGCGATTCTCTTGCCCTTTGCCTCCCAAGTAGCTGGGATTACAGGCGCCCACCACAACATCTGGCTTTTTTTTAATTTTGTTTTTTGTTTTGGTAGAGATGGCGTCTCACTCTGGCTCGCTCAGGCTCATGCTGGTCTCAAACCTCCGGCTCAGGAAATCCACCCGCCTTGGCCTCCCACTGTGCTAGGACTGCAGGCATGAGCCACCAGGCCCGGCCTAAATTTGTTTCTTATGCTTTAGACATAGGTTTACAAATTTAAGAATTCATGTCTTACTAAGATAATGAAAATTCTCAGTCATGTTCTTTTGAAATGTTACTTTTCTCCCATTTTCTCTATACTTTTTTTCTTATAGTTCTTTTATAGACATATATTGTACCTTTTCTAATTCTATCTTCCACATGTTAGAACTTTTCCCCACAGTTTTCTTTGGTTGTTTTTTGAGACAGAGTGTCACCTTGTCATCCTCTGTAGAGTGCTGTGGTATTACAGCAACTGTGGTAAACTCTTAAACTCTTGGGTTTAAGTGATTCTCTTGCCTCAGCCTCCCACATAGCTGGGACTTATAGCTACCCACCACAACCCCCGGCTATTTTTTTAGTGATGAGGTCTCACTCTGGCTCAAATTGGTCTCGAACTCACGACCTCAGGCAGTCCACCGGCCTTGGCCTCCCAGAGTGTTAGGATTACAGGCATGAGCCACCTTGCCTGGCCTCCATACTTTAATTTTTTTTATGGAGACAGAGTCTCACTTGGTCACCTGGGGTAGAGTGCTGTAACGTCACAGCTCACAGCAACCTCAAACTCTTGGTCTTAAGTGAGTCTCTTGTCTCAGCCTCTTGTCCCAGCCCGTAGCTAGGACTATAGTGCCTGCCACCACGCCCAGCTATTTCGTTGTTGCTGTTGTTGTCATTACTGTTTAGCAAGCCCTGGTTGGGTTCGAACGCAACAGCCCTGGTGCATGTGGCTGGTGCCCTAACCATTGAGCTACAGGCGTGGAGCCAGCTACACTATTCCTCACGAGGCCTGAGCCGGCGTGACCCAAACACCTCCCCCTACGCCCCATCTCCTAAACTGCCTTGTTGAAGAATTAGTTTCCAGTGTGAACTTTTGGGGAGTACATTCAAAGCATAGCACATGTTTTTGTTCCTTTTTGCTACTTTCTGGGTAATCACTGTAGATGTGCCTTTGAGTTCATTATTTCTTTCTTGAGTAATGTCTGAATCTGCTCTTGGACTAATTAAAGTTTTAACTTCAGAGATACTTTACTCCATTGAGCCCCAGGTGCCGCCCCAGAGATACATTTTTTTTTTTTTTTTGAGACAGAGCCTCAAGCTGTCACCCTGGGTAGAGTGCTATGGCATCACAGCTCACAGCAACCTCCAATTCCTGGGCTCAAGCGAGTCTCCTGCCTCCACCTCCCAAGTAGCTGGGACTACAGGCG
>CAUYRH010139176.1:0-13089 GCA_963574655.1 Perodicticus potto | reverse complement strand
TGTGGCAGGCACCTGTAGTACCAGCTACTTGGGAGGCAGAGGCAGGAGACTCGCTTGAGCCCAGGAATTAGAGGTTGCTGTGAGCTGTGATGCCACAGCACTCTATCCAGGGTGACAGCTTGAGGCTCTGTCTCAAAAAAAAAAAAAAAAAAAGCATGTCCTTCAGTTTGGGTTTGTCTGTTGTTTGCTCATGATTAGTTATGTTTTTGGCAAAATATCATAGACGTGATCTTGTATTCTTCTCAGTGTATCACCTAAGGAGGTGCATAAAGTCAGTTTGTCTTATTATTGAAGATATTAACTTTTATTACTTGGTTAAGGTGGTATCCACCAGGTATCTTCACCTTTTCCCCCTTTGGAATTTATAAGTAATTGTGGAAATGCTTTGAGACCATAAGAGCATTCTCTTCTTCAAACTTTCATCCAGTAATTTTAGCACGCATTGATATTTCTTGGCTGAAGTAGGTATTAGTATGATAATTGTTAAATTATCTTCTAATTCTTATTTTTTCAACATTTATTAGTTGACATTCCACTTTTATTTTTTTCATTACAATACTGGTAAGTTTATTACTCACACCCATCAACCCATGAATGGATTAACGAATTGTGGTATATATATACCATGCAATATTATTCAACCATAAAAAGATGGAGACTTTACATCTTTTATGTTTGTCTGAATGGAGTTGGAACACATTCTTCTTAGTAAAGTATCTCAAGAATGGGGAGAAAAGTATCCAAAGTAGTCAATACTATTATGAAATCAATATATAGACATTCCACTTTTAGAAAGAGCTTGTCCTTGTCGTTTGTTACCAATGTAGACTCACAGTCTTTTTTTTTTAGTTTTTAGTTTTTTGCCTGGGGTAGGGTGCTGTGGAGGCACACTCACAGCAATGTTAAACTCTTGGGCTCAAGGGATCCTCTTGCCTCAGTCTCCTGTAGCAGAAGACTACAGGCATCCCTTACAGTGCCAGGCTAGTTATTCTATTTTTAGTAGAGATGGAGTCTTGTTCTTGCTTAGGATGATCTTGAACTCCAGAGCTCAAGCGATCCTCCCACCTTAGCCTCCCAAAGTGCTAGAATTACAGGTAGTGAGCCACCATGCCTGGCTTCACAGTCTTATTTTTATTCAATGAATTTTAATCAGTATACTGTGATTATTCATTTTGATATGTTCAAATTACTCCAGATTTGGCCAGTGGGAGCTTTTTTTTTTTTTTTTTTACATCCACATCATTTTTTATCATTTCCTTTCTGGAATAAAGCCATGTTCCAGGCTTATCGTGGCCAAACTCTGACAGCAGCCATTTTTCTAAGGAGCCCTGATTCCTTTTAGGCCTTTTACTAGGCATTAACATTTTTTATTTATTTATTTATGTATGTATTTATTTATAGCCGTTGGTAGAGTGCCATGGCATCATAGCTCATAGCAACCTCAGAGTCTTGGGCTCAAGTGATTCTCTTGCCTTGGCCTCCCAAGTAGCTGAGACTACAGGTGCCTACCACAATGCCTAGCTATTTTTAGAAATGGGATCTCTCTCTTTCTCAGGCTGGTCTTGAACGTGTGAGCTCAGGCAATCCACCTGCCTTGGCCTCCCAAAGTACTAGGATTATAGACGTGAGCCACCGGGCCTGGCCCTGGGCATTAATATTTAGAAACCAAGATCTGGAAGACAAGTTGATTCTTAAGTGGTTGCTCTGCTGTTTGATTTGTATGTTCACCACATTTATTTTTAGCCTTTCATAGTGGGTGGAGAGAGCCCCAACGATCACAGTACACAAATTCTATTGCCTTTACTGGTTCATTGTTGGGAAGGCCTTCCTTATCCATCTTCTGTGTTCCTGTATTTGGGGAAGAGGATTTATAGATACTGATCATTAAGAAAGCAGTTACCTGTGTTTGTATGTTATGTGTGTACATGTAAAGTAGAATGTTGACAGGAATCCATATCCCTGGAGAGGCATATAGTTTTTTATTTTTCTCAGAAGCATATCAAAGTGACATCTACTTTTATGTGTTTATGTTTTTCATTAATATTTCCTCCATAATAATACAGTTTTTGTTAGATTTGTTATTATTTTTTCAGGTTAAACTTGCTTTTCGATAGAATTTTGAACTTAAAAATTTTAAGTGTATCTATTAGCATGAAAGCAAAATATGATCTGTTAGTAAATTAAATTGGGAAAATTGTCTGGAAATTCTTGCCTTTTTAACAATTTAGTTTGGCCAAAATTTCTATATGTATGTGCATATACATATATAAACTTGGGAGAATTTGGTTAAGGAAAACAGACATGGCAAAGCTAGGCAAAGTGAAGAGATGGGTAGAAGTAAAGTATGTTTTGAGAAACAGTGAGGTAGAGCACTCACATAGGGAAGAATAAAAAAAGGTTGGGCTTGGTGGCAGAAACCTTGAATGATCAACCAAAAGAAATTGAGCTTATTCTCTAGCAAACAGGGCCTTTTTTTTTTTTCTTTAAGAGACAGAGTCTCACTCTGTTGCTCTCAGTAAAGTGCCTTGGCATCATAGCTTACAGCAACCTTCAGCTCTTGGGCTCAGGTGATTCTTTTGCCTCAGCCTCCTGAATAGCTGGGACTACAGGCGCCCGCCACAATGCTCGGCTATTTTTTGTTGCAGTTTGGCAGGGGCCGGGTTTGAACCCGCCACCCTTGGTGTATGGGGTCAGCACCCTACTCACTGAGTCACAGGCACTGCCCACAAACAAGGCCTCTTAAAAGTAAGCAATTCATAATAAAACAAATATGGGTAAAATGATGTCCTTTAATGATGATGGGAAAGGGGATACAGCATCACCCAGCCCTGGGGACTGGTCTGTTCCTGTTGAAGAGCAAATATAATAATTTGCATCATGAATTCCTGTTTCCAGAGGAATGTCTTGTAATTATACAGGACAATTCAGAATGCTTGCCAAATGTTTTGTTTTGTCAGAGATAGACATTTAATATTTATTGCTTGTTTACAACTATACTCTCAATCTTATTTTATGAGAATGTACCAAATGAAAGTAGAGTTTATTTAAAGTTTTCTATCTAGGCAATGAAGTATACGTGTGTTTTTACTTTAGAGGAAGTAAAGCAAATGAACTGGCATTTATTGAGGGGTATGTATACCCAGGTGATATGTAAGTAGCTTTATATAGGGTGAACATAAAAATTGTGTGCAATTTACCATGTTAAACTATTTTAAATTGCACACAAACTTTATGTCCACCCTGTATATGCTATCTCTTCACTTACAGCCTTACAAAAAAGTAGTGCTCATCCTCTTTGTAAGCAAGAAATGGAGGCTTTAAGGGGTGAGTCCAAGTATAGCTACTAATTGTCAAAAGGGGGATCCAAGCGTGGGTCTGTCTGACAATTGCCAGTGATCAGTAGTGTTGTTCTTTGAAGCTCTTAGAAGTCTACAATAAAGGGTTCCTGTGCCCTTCATATAATAAAGCTTAAGGCCAGCAGGTAATAAAAGATGGTGTGGATGGAGAACAGTTGCAAGTGATTTTTGCTAGCATACAAAAATAAGAACAGAAAGTGGGCCAAGAAGAGGATTTCTTGTAGCCAGGCAGAAATGTCTGTTAGAATATGTAGGAAGGGATCATATCATCAAAGAACTTGAGTGAATGTGATCCTAAGGGAAGATTAGTAGCAGTGATTTTATCAGAAGTGAGTCATCTGACAGCTCTAATCAGAATCACCCCCCTTTATTATAGCTGAGGTCATCCATGTGCTTTCTCTGATGTGCCTGTTTCAAGAAGAGATTGATTCCAGACAAGTGAAACATACCTGAAATTGTCTTGGACATTATAAATGACCTGACAAGAAAGTGAGCTTCAGATTTTACAACTCAGTGGTGGTAATGTTAGAAGTATTTGCCAATCTGTGTTCTTCCATAGCAGTACTTTCCAAACTTCTACCAACTAATCCTAGAATGATTGGAAATTGAACACATAACCCCAGGAATCTTGAGGCATTTTGAGGTGATAAGGGAGTAATTTTTTTTAAATTCTTCTGTTTTATACTTAGGGAAAGCTTTTGTTCATTTCCATCTGCTTATTAAAATGAAAAGTAAATTATTTCACTGGTTTTCGCCTTTCCCGCACCTTAAATCTTCAAGTACAATGGACAGCCTGAGAAGAGGGCACTTGTTTTACTGTGATTTAGCAGGCTCCTACCCATTGGCCCAGAGCAGGTACCCCAGTGTGAGGTACTGTCTTCCAGGGTTTGAGCTGCCACTGTCTTCCAGGGTTTGAGCTGAGGCGTTACAGATAACAGAAGGGGCAACCACATTTTTATTGACTTCCCTATGCCTTGTGACTCCTTCACTTTTCTTGTTTCTTCTTTCCTCCAAGTATGGATTTCTTATTTAGCAAACTACCATGTTTTCTTTCTTTCACTTGATTGGCATAACTTTTTAAGGGCTGAGTCTCTTGATGTGTCCCAGCAGTTTTATTTTTATTTTTGGAATTTCTTCTATTATCTTACAGGGGAATGTAACCAAATATATCTGATTCTAACAGGTACATATTTTTCCCTCATGTTGCTACTTTATTTAAGGCACAGTTACATATATATATTATATATGTGACATTACAAATAGCTTAGTGTGGTTCTTATTTTCTGTGGGTCTCTTCTGGGGCCAGGGGATTGGGGGTGGTGGTAGTGGCAAATTGTCATTGTTGTCACTTGGATAGAAGGAAACAAGCTCAGGCCAGCATATAAGAAAGCTAACTTCGGGTCGTGAGTGAGTACTAGCTTATGTATTGTACTTGTTACTCCTGGTTGGTTTCCCATTTTTGTTGTGATCTTGACAAGACTTCAGTATTTTTTGCTATTTTAGCAGGAGTGAGGGCTTCCTTTGTAAAGTATTTTTTTTTTTATTGAGACAGAGTCTCACTTTTCTTGCCCTCAGTAGAGTGCTGTGTTATCATAGCTCACAGCAACCTCAAACTCTTGGGCTCAAGTGATTCTCTTGCCTCAGCCTCCCAAGGAGCTAGGACTACAGGTGCCCGCCACATTGCCCAGCTATTTTTAGAGACGCAGTCTTGCTCTTGCTCAGGCTGTCGAACCTGGGAGCTCAGACAATCCACTTACCTTGGCCTCCTAGAGTGCTAGGATTATAGGTGTGAGCCACCGTACCCAGCTTTGTAAAGTATTTTTATACCTTAATCTTTATTTTTTTATTTTTTTTTTTGAGACAGCCTCAAGCTGTCACCCTGGGTGCCTTGGCATCACAGCTCACAGCAACCTCCAATTCCTGGGCTCAAGCGAGTCTCTTCCCTCCGCCTCCCAACTAGCTGGGACTGCAGGTGCCCGCCAGAACGCCCGGCCATTTTTGGTTGCAGCTGTCATTGTTGTTTGGTGGGCCTGGGCTGGATTCGAACCCACCAGCTCAGGTGTACGTGGCTGGCGCCTTAGCCCGCTGAGCCACAGGCGCCGAGCCTTATACCTTAATCTTATTTGAAAAAAGGTTGTTGCTGATTTACTGATACTAAACACTATTAATAGGTTCCTGTTAAGCTTTTGAATGTTCGTTTGGGACATCATTTGGTTCCAACTTGCTATCTCCTGAAACCCCATTGTTGACCTTTAATTGGTCAAATTCAGCTTGATCCGTTTCCCCACTATCCCTCTGCAAAACTGTCTTTTGTAGTCCTCTATCTTTTGAGTGATGCCCACTACAGAAATAGCTTTTTACATAGTCTTGCAAATTAAAAAATTTTTTGAAACTAACATGTCATTGTATATACCTTCTTAATAATTTTATGAGAAAGGTAGCATGAGGATTACTATTATGTTTTATAAATGAAGAAATAAGAAATGAGTGGGCATGATTTGCAGGTTAGTGACAAATGCAGAAATTGACCAGGTCTCTAGGCTTCAGTCCACTGAACGCCTCAGTACCCTAGGTGTGTTTAGAAACATTCTTTGGAAGTCTTCCTAAGTGGGAAAAATATATTATGAAGGTTGATTTGTTAACAAAGAAGAAGACAGGCTGAAGGTTTTTTTTTTTTTTTTTTTAAGATTGATTTTAAAAAGCATTATATTAAATTTAAGAAAGAAACAAGTTTTCTGAATTTCACAAAAGGACTGGTCCCTGTTTTAGATAGGTTAAAGATATATGCTTCTGGAAAACCAAGCGGACTAAATCAGAGAAATGATAGTGAATGGTTAAGTTTTTTTTTATTCTTTATTTCAGGGATGGTATTTTACTCCTTTGAGATTATTTTGAAAAGGTCATGGGTAGAAGGATCACACCTGGTGGTTCCTATTAGGAATTTTTGTGTCCATGAGATTGCTCAAAAGTAGTAATGGAAGTTCTTTAGCTAGTTGTGAGAATTTTAAAAAACTTAGAGAAATGGTACATTTCAATGAAGGAAAGCTGTGGCACTTAAAATGTGACACTCCTTTTGGCTGAAATTTAATAAAGCCTGACAGGAAGCTCTTGTTGGCAGCAAACGGGCATGACCAGTTAATTATTTTTGAAAATTGCCATTTGTTTAAAGACAAGGGATCTATGAGGAGAGAGAATAATCAAAAAAATGGTTATAGTTTGAGAACTGTGCTGCAGTGATGAGAAATGTCCATGAGGTGGCGCCAAGAATTTGCTAACTGTTGGATCTAGCGCCTGGAATACTTGAAGCCCATTTCAGCTTCTCCCCCCTTTTGAACTATGGCTCGTCTGCAGCTGTGCCCTCAGTTCTGGTCCCTAACTTCCGCTGAACCCCCCTGGTGCTGCTATTTGTGTTCTGTATTGGCATCTAACCACATTTTGCCTGCAGTGAAAGCTGTGGGTATTGGCTACCCCTTCAGATGCTAAGTTTTTTGAGAGTGGGCTTCAACTACATTTACTTTAAAGCTTATTCCTTTCTGTATTTCCAGCAGTGCCAGGTCCAGGACCTCTGAGTTGCATTACTGAATTAATGTCTGTTGGTGATCTGTGGGCTAATTGTGGACCTCCATAGGCCTCATCTTCCATATATTTTTTTGCTTTGAAGAATGTACTGATATTTTCCTAGGTACATGAATGACTTTTGGGGGTAAGGATGGAGATTTTGTGTCTGTAGATTGTGTAGTTTCATAGACTACTGACATTACTTTCAGTAACTTCAAAGACAATTGGTTATAGAAATCAGTCCTGTGTTTGGGTCTTTCCTGTGGTCCTTTAGTTGGTCTTGGCAGTGGGACCTCCATGTGTGACAGATAGTAGATGGCTGTGGAGTTCCCAAGCTGTATGCCATGTAGGTAGGAACTTGAGAAAAGCAGAAAAGAATCCTCCTTTGTAGCGCTCATCCCTCTTGTCTTGTTTTGTCTCTCAACAAAGAATGCTGTCATAGGCATAGATGTCTGAATAGGAAAGAAAACCTACTCTTACCAAGGAAAGGCCTGGGAAGGGCAGCGATATCATGAGCATATTTTCATTGGATTATGTCATTTTATTGGGGACCATTAAATAAATACATGTTGAGTTTTTATTTTTCAGAAAACAGATAAGACTTTTAAACCAATTGGAAGGAAATCTGAAAAGGTTTCATAATAATGTTATTTCATTAAAACAGTCAAGCCACACAGGTAGCTAAGTTGTATTTTCTAGGTCTGTCCTCTATTGTGTGGATACTTTTCCAAAGTGTGTGATTTGATAACATAGTCAAAAGTTCTGTGTTTGATAGCAAGCCCATGAGTGTGTAAAACTCCAAGCAAACATTGTTTACGTTTACTTCATTAAAAAATGAGTCACAATCTAGGCAGTACGGGAGATAGTAATGTTAATGTGGTATATGGATGCTTCTCTGAAGGCTATTTCTGTAGTTCCTTAGTGAATTTGATAAACTAAGGCCATATTTTTATTTCTAGAGCTGGAAGCACACGAGTTAACAGTTTTGACCTCTGAATGTTTAGAGTACCAGAAGTTCTGATTATGAGATGAAAAGAAAATGACAGCTTTTCTTGTCCATTAAAAAACCAAGACTCACTGATGGCATTCCTTTGTTCTATAAACAGGGTACAAACTATGACCTCTACTCTTTGGGGTAGCAAATTTTAAAGAAGCCATCAGAATTTATTTGTTAGATACTCATCTTCTCTGTGAATCTGAATTTTGGTTTATTATCTTTGGCAGTTGCATTTAAATTCATTGAGATGGGATGGGGTAGCTTATGAGTGAATTTTCAGAATTTTCTTTTTGGGAAAAAAATTGCGAACTGCTAACACAAATTGACATTGCTAATATGACTGCTTTATTTTTAGGTGATTGGTGAGGACAATGTGGCAGTCCCCTCGCATCTCTATAAAGTGATCCTGGCCCGCAGAAGCCCAGTATCTACTGAACCTATGGCACTAGGGGCCTTTGTGGTACCCAATGAACCCATTGGCTTCCAACCTCAATTGACCGAATTCCAAGTGAGTCTCCAGGACCTGGAGAAGTTGTCAGGACTGGTGTTTTTTCCTCATTTGGATAGAACTAGTGGTATCAGGAATATCTGCTCTGTGGACACCTGTAAACTCCTGGATTTCCAGGAGTTCACTCTGTACCTGAGCACAAGAAAGATTGAGGGAGCCCGATCAGTGCTCAGACTAGAAAAGATTATGGAAAATTTGAAGAATGCAGGAGTTGAACCAGATGATTACTTCATGAGTCGTTATGAGAAGAAACTAGAAGAACTCAAAGCTAAGGAACAGTTAGGAGTCCAGACAAAAAAGCTATCTTAGTTTTTATCTTAGAAGATGTGTGACCTTATCTATGATGAAGCAAGTGTGCCCTTTTCAAGCTGATATATTTTAGTAGCTTTTCTTAAAAGTAATAATGGAATCCTAAATTTACTATTAAAAGATTCCCCTAAAAAATGATGATGTAGAACTTTTTGGTCAGTATTGCATTTGAATTGGAAACACATTACTAAGAAAGTTGTTATACCTGTAGATCGAGGTCTAATCTGTGTGAAGTTAACAGGAGAACTGTATCCATAGATGGAACTGCTTTTATGTTTCTCTGGATATATAATAGTACGTGAAGGCACTGTTTAGTTCCATGCCTTCAAATCATGCATTGTCTTAAATGTATCTGCTCAGCCTTTTTGGAACACAATATCGCACTTTTTTCATCTCCTCTGACCTGAGTTTGTCTTGGAGATGGCTTTTAGAGATCCTCTGTGTGTTAGTCTTTCCACTTGTACTGATCTTTGTTTCTTGTTTCTCCTCTCATGAATCTACTATTTCTCTACTTCTGTCTATATAGAAGCACTCAGCAAGTATAGTTTCTTTTTACTTAGTGTGTTCCGTATGCTTGGCTCAGTGTATTTTCTCACAATGATCCTTTTAGATAAATATGTCACTATCTCCTTTTTGCCTTGAAGAAAATTGAGGCTTAGAGAGCTTAGTATCTTGCCCAAAGTTCACTTTCCCAAAGAAGTCTGAGATACACAGATCTGGAGTATACAGGGTTAAGGAAAGAAAAACTGAGATAGATTCAAATCTTCCCTGACATGGATGGAGGCTTTTGACTCAGAAATATATACCTATTTCCATTGGTGTCTGTGCCTTAGGATTACTTGGTAAGAAGTGTCTGGTATCTTGTCTCCTTTGCAAGCCAAAGGAACTTTAATGTCCTTTGACTTGAATTTACCTCAGTTCCTCAGAAAGAGACAGAGCAGCTACTTAGGAGTTAGGACAAAGCTTTGTAGGGTTTATCAGAACCCTTGCTTGCCTCCAGGGGTGCAGTTCTTCTGGTGACCAGATGGTGCCAACTCAGTGTGTTCTTTGCTTTCCAGATGAACTTTTGTTAAAATTAAAGAACCTAAGAAGGGACTATGTGCACAGAGTCACCAGGTTATGATTTGCTTGCCTCTGTGCCCATGTGTCTACCTAGTATAGAGCAGGGGGTACTTTGGGCCAATGGTCCAAAGCCAGTTTTTTCTGGGGGAAATGGTGGTTGTTTTTCTGAGCCAGATCTCTAGTTTGAGTCCTTTTATAGACTCTTATAAATATAGGCAGTAAAATGTTTAGAGGGCATAAGAACTTGTCTAAATCTATCATATTACTGCTGTCTTTCCAAGTGGTATTACAAGAGCAATTTTTGTGGTGTTTTTGTGTTTGTCTCTAACAAATGCCAAGGCTTTGAGATAAAGATAAGATTATAATGATTGACCTTGTTCTGTTCCTTCATTTGGGTAAAAAAGAAAAGTTGAGGGGTCAGAACACAGTAGCCTGATTAATACCGTTCTGTTTTATCACACTGTTCCCCATTAACTTGTGCCAAGTCCTCTTTTCAGGCATATAGAGCCAAAATGTCACTGTGACCAAACAGTCTGTTATTTTCTGTCCTCATTGGAGAGGTGATGGTGGGACCTGGGTGTTTCTTCTGGAGCTTGAGGGGGCAGCTTTGTGGGATAAGTCCTAGGTACTTACTGCCCATCTCCAGAGGCAGGCTTCCAACTCCCTTCCCCTGTCACTATGCTCTGCTCTGTTCTGCTGACCTGAATTGCCAGCAGCCTTGGAGTTATTTCTTTTGCCCTTCTCATTCCTGCCTCTCCACTTAGATGGTAGAGAACCTTGATTTTTAGACCAATAAGTGTCTTAGGTTTTTATTTCCTATGAAAGATTGTACCTGGTCATTGTGAAAAATGGAGATAAGAGTTTGTAATACAAAATTGTGGTCTGCCTCTCCTCATTTTGATAAGTAAAAATTTTGTTGGATATAGCAGTGATGCCTAAATTATTGTCTCATCACTTTAAGAGTACCCCCAATAAACTTGAAATGTAAACATTGACTAGAGCTTAGAATTTTCTTCTGGCTCAGATCACTTCAGACCCCTCAGTGTGGCTGATGATTGCTCTGGATTCTGGTATAGCAGATCCCTAGGCTTCTCTCCAGCATCAGATGTGTCCCTCTAGATGCATAGTAGAGGAACATCCAATTACCAAATGAACTTGAGCAGATCACTATCCAGTCAGTACCTCTCTGGGTCCAGCTGGATTCTCAGGCTGAGTGTGGAACTCTGCTTTCCATTCCTTTCACCCTCAGAGAGTCCTGCTCTAAGGGAAGGCTGCATTCGAAGAACCTATAGTCTGGTGGGTCTTGTTGCTGGAAGCCCCATCTGTGGGTGAAGGGGCTTCCTCCGTCATTTTTTTCTGCTTTCAGTGACATCTTTATTGTGAAATTCCAAATTCTTTGGTCTCTGAATTGAGGTTGTTACACTAATGTTGTATGCAGCAGAATGAAACCTTATATAATAGTGTAAGCTGGATATCAGCCCCAATACTTGTTAGCATTTCTGCCCTCACACTTTGACCTTCACTTAGCTGAAAACTTCTCGCCTACCTTTGGGGCTTTGATTAGAGCTGTAGGCTAAGCCCTATACTTGGAACAAGTTTGAGTGTTGCCACGTTATCTGTATCCCCTGGCTTCATCCTTGTAAGTATATGTTACTGACATCAACTCTGTGAATCACAAACTTCCCATTTAGCAGTCCATCTCTGAACCGAGGCTCTGCTGTTGGGTTCTCTGCTTATCCCTCTGACCTGTGTCTCTTTGCTTCTTTTGGGCCTTTGTGGGACAATTCCATGCACCTCCTGGATCCTCATTCTATTTCATTCTGGTAGAGCTGGTCAGGCTGGTGTCATACCTGGCATGGAACTCTTGCTCCTGCCTGCCTCCATGCCCAGCCTCTCAATCTGATTCTGTTTTGCTGGATGTTATCATTCTTAGAGATTGTCTATCAGGGACCAACCTGCAGGTTGTCAGAGAGGGCCAGCCAAGATGAACTGCATTTTGACATGGGCCACAGCAGTGGGGACGTGGTAGACAGGTCTCTCTTTTCTGCTCCTGAATGCCTTTGAGGCCAACAGACTGATGTACCCTGACTGCTCAGGGTACCTCTAGGGGTCACTGTGGTCTAATGTCACACTGCAAGACTCAAGTCTCTGCTGTGACACTGCCCCAGCATAGAACGTCCAGCTCTGTAAGCCACAAAGTATGCATTCAGCCTCCAGGCTCCAGGCTTGCAGGCTAGATGGAATAGCAGAGTTTATCTTGTCCAGGGCTCATATCACAATAACCTAGTAGCTTAATTTTTTTCCCCAACTTTATTTTGAGAAATCTCAAGCCTCCACAAAAGTCAAAAGAAGGGTACAATGATTGCCCTTCTGTCAATGTTTTTGTCTCATTTGTTCTTTTTTTCTTGAACCATTTAAAAGTAATTCGTTGTTTAAAAAAAGTAAGTTGTAGATATGACACTTGACTATTTAAAACTTTAGTTTGTATTACCAAAGAATAAGGACATTCTTGATATTTCTAAAATATATATAAGAAAATTACAAAGAATTCAATATTATCTAATAAATAATTTCTATTAAAAATTGCCATGGTTTTCCAAAATGTCTCTTTATTTAAGAGGAAAAAGGTGGAAACAATTTATTTTGAGGGACAGCTACTAACACTCATCAGATCTACTGGCCTGATGAAAATGACTTTTATACAGGTTTCTTTTTTTTTTTTGAGACAGAGCCTCAAGCTATCACCCTGGATAGAGTGCCGTGGTATCACAGCTCACAGCAACCTCAAATTCCTGGGCTCAAGCTAGTCTCTTGCCTCCTCCTGCCAAGTAGCTGGGACTACAGGCGCCCACCACAACGCCCGGCCATTTTTTGGTTGCAGCCGTCATTGTTGTTTGGCGGGCCCAGGCTGGATTCGAACCCGCCAGCTCAGGTTTATGTGGCTGGCGCCTTAGCTCGTTGAGCCATAGGCACCGAGCCTTTATATATAGGTTTCATACAAGGTTCATATTGTTGTATTTAGGCTCTTAATTTAGAACAGTCTGCTTTGTATGCTTCAAAATAATACAGATTCTCCAGCCACATTCTTGAGATTTTGTTTCAGTAGTTCTGCTGTGAGGCTAGAAAGTAATTTATTTATTTATTTATTTATTTATTTATTTTTTTGAGGCAGAGCCTCAAGCTGTCACCCTGGATAGAGTGCTGTGGCATCACAGCTCACAGCAACCTCCAATTCCTGGGCTCAAGCGAGTCTCCTGCCTCTGCCTCCCAAGTAGCTGAGACTACAGGCACCCGCCACA
>CAUYRH010139173.1:0-10152 GCA_963574655.1 Perodicticus potto | reverse complement strand
GGGTTCATGGACTGGAACCATCTTTATTGCGTGTGGCTTGATGACCTTTCCAGTCTCCGCCGCTTTTGCCTTCCTCAGGGTGTCCAGAAGCCTCACGCTGTCTCCCTGTGTCCCCAAGGGGAAGTTCCTGGGTAGATCCCGCCTGCCAGAGATGCCTGAAGTCCTCTCTCCCCAGTCTCACCGTTCCCAGCCGCAAGGAAGCTGTTACTCGGCTGCCATCTTGCTCCACCCCAATTTTCTGATTTCTTTTAGGAAGAATGGTCCTCTGTCATATCCTCTCTCTCAATACAACCAAATTTACAATTTCCTGGGCTGTGACAGGGAGAAGTTAGCCTCATTCACTATCCTGAGGCTTTACTCTTTCATTCCTTGTGGGTAGCTGTGAATTATTTTTCTTAGTTACTGCTGTGACAAACACCACATGCAAGCAAAATCTAAGGTGTGCCTCAGGATTAAAAAAAAAAATTAACTGCTTTAAGCCTCCAGCACAATTACTTAATAGTTCCTGAAGAATATAGCACTCCCATAGACTGAATGAGAACACATTTCCAATTCACGTTCTAAGGGGTGTGTAACTCTTAGATTCCCCAAACAGGACTCCAATCAATTCAATTGCTAATGGTGACAGCATAAATTGAAAGTCTCAAACTCTATACCCAGTTGACACAATTGAGAACTATGCCTAATTTAAATCCAACTAAAATTCTTTTTTTTTTAATTTATTAATTTTGAGACAGAGCCTCAAACTGTCCCCCTGGGTACAGTGCTGTGGCATCACAGCTCACAGTAACCTCCAACTCCTAGGCTCACGCGAGTCTCCTGCCTCTGCCTCCCAAGTAGCTGGGACTACAGGCACCCGCCACAACGCCCAGCTATTTTTTTTTTTTTTTTTGGTTGCAGCAGTCATTGTTGTTTGGCGGGCCTGGGCTGGATTCGAACCCGCCAGCTCAGGTGTACGTGGCTGGCGCCTTAGCCCTTTGAGCCACAGGAGCCAAGCCCAACTAAAATTCTTGAATGACGCATTTGTTTTATTTTGCCTCGACCATAACTGAAACATCATACTTAGGACTTACATATTAAAATTATGCATTTCACTTATCAGAAAAGTAAAATACAAAATTTAGATGTCTAAAGTAAGAAGTCTTAATAAAATGTTACAGAAAATGTTAATCTTTCAATCAGTATTTTATAATTGTTGTGTTAAAGAAAAACACGAAACCTTTGCCATTGTTAATATTAGATCAAGTAAGTGGAAAGCTTAAAGATTAACTTTTAAGCAATGTGATTTTATTCTGTCTCTGTGATAAGATACTAAAAATATATTTATATAACATAACAGATTATGATCCAGAAATAGATTATGCTTTTTTTTTTTTTTTTTGAGACAGAGCCTCAAGCTGTCACCCTGGGTAGAGTGCTGTGGCATCACAGCTCACAGCAACCTCCAATTCCTGGCCTCAAGCGAGTATCTTGCCTCTGCCTCCCAAGTACCTGGGACTACAGGTGTCCACCACAACGCCTGACCATTTTTTGGTTGCAGCTGTCATTGTTGTTTGGCGGGCCCAGGCTGGATTCCAACCCGCCAGCTCAGGTGTACGTGGCTGGTGCCTTAGCCCATTGAGCCACAGGTGCCGAGCCTTTTTTTTTTTTGTTGGGGGTGGATTATGCTATTATTATCTTTTAAAATGGAACAGGTCTTGTAGAAAAGTTACCTTCTTATTGAAAATGTTGGTGCTTTTAAGAATTGTTTTGGCCACTCTGGGCAAGAGCAAAACCCTATCCCTAAAAGTAGCCAGGTGTTGTGGAGGGCGCCTATAGTTTCAGCTACTCAGAAAGCTTAGGCAGGGTGGTGCCTGTGGCTCACTGGGTAGGGTGCTGGTCCCATATAACGAGGATGGCAGGCTCGAACCTGATCCCAGCCAGCTAAAACAGCAGTGGCAACTGCAACAAAAAATAGCCGGGCATTGTGGCGGGTGCCTGTAGTCCCAGTTACTTGGGAGGCTGAGGCAAGAGAATCGCTTAAGCCCAAGAGTTGTAGGTTGCAGTGGGCTGTGAGGCCACAGCACTCTACCAAGGGTGACAGACGTAAGACTCCATCTCAAAAAAAAATAAAAAAGAAAAGAAAGAAATGTTTTGGATATTTTGAAGAAAGCTATGGATCAACATATGTAACTGTAAATATAGTGAAGTTTATTCACACATTTTTAGGGTCCTCTCTAATCAATATTAGAAATTTTAGGTTTGGGTGAAAAAATTGCCCTGGGGATTAAAGAGTATAAAAATTCCTATTTATGCTAAGTAGCCATACACTAGTTGTTCATGCCTGTATTCTCACATACTAAAAAACTTAACCTAAGTTTCAAAAGACTTATTGTTCAATTAAACTTTATTCATGTCACCTTGAAGCTCTGATAACAAAAATAAATTACACCATCAAGACTGTATACCAACCCAGGCACCGTGCCTATAGTCCCAGCTACTCAGGAGGCTGTAGTGGGAAGATAACGTGAGTCCTGGATTTTAAATCTAACCTGGGTAACTTAGCAAGATCTTGTCTCTTTAAAAAAAAAGAAACAAAACAAAAATGATGGTATAACAATGCTTGCAATTCAGTATTAAAATTTCACTTCAGGGAATAAGTCACTTGGCAGTGATTCAGTGAATTGCTACGGGAAAGCATTGGTGGCTTTTAATATATTATTTGGGAAACCTCAGAACTTAAGGATCTTTAGGTTGTGACAGTACGTGTATTACTATTTTGATACCCTTCTTATTGATTTAAGTGTCTCCCTGTTCTTTCATTCTAGCTCATCTGTAGAGGATGTGTGGCATATTTTTATGATTAAACTTTGGCAAGTCTTTGGCTGGACAGCCCAGCCCTAAAAGACTGATGAGCAACATTTATTTCCTAGGAAAGAATCAACTTCTGTCCCTGATAGGCCCTTGCGAGTGGCAGGTGCTTTTTGCTTGTGAATACCTATGAGTTTGTTATGGCGATTAAGTTGAACTCCATTTAACCAGACATTCTTTAAAATCTCAGGAGTCAGGTGAGTAGATGATGGTATTTAAAAACTTTAATTTTACTGATGTTTGCTTCAAAGACCACCTAATCTAAATATCACCAGGCTCAGAAAAGCAAACATTATTGAAAATCTGAGAATCATTTTCTCTGAGGACATTTCTATCAGATTTTTATAGAGAGTAATAATAGATTTTAGCAGGTTGGTCCCATATCATTTAATTTTTTTCTTTCCTTTCTTTTTTTTTTTTTTTTTTTTGTGCCCAGTGGCACAATCATGGCTCAACTGTAACCTCACATTCCTGGGCTCAATCGATCCTCCTGCCTCAGCCTTCTCCAGAGTAGCTAGGACTACAGACATTCCATCACGTCTGCTTAACTTTTCTTTTTTTGTAGGGATGGGGTCTCACTATGTTGCTCAAGCTGATCTTAAACTCCTGGCCTTAGACCTCCCTCCCACCACAGCTTCCCAAAGTGCTGGGATTACAGGTGTGAGCCATCACACCAAGCTGGTCCCATATCATTTAGCAGGCATATCATACAAGTAGTGATTATTTATAAAGAATTAAAATACCACAAGTACAATGGTCACTTGATTATCTACTATGTTGCAGAATGTACTAAATGCTTTACAAATCCTGCTTTATTCAATTTATTCCTCCCAATAAGACAGCACGTTAGGTAATACTCTCCCCACTGTAACAATGGAAGCTAAAGCTTAAAGAGTTAATTTGTCCAACATTAGTGGCTAAATTGTGAATAAAATTCCTATCAATTTTTCTTTAAAACCTATTATCTTAACCACTATGCTGCAGTGTTTTCTTTTTTCCCTTTCTTTTAAATTAAAAATATACCTTAGCCATTTTACCTTTTTTGGCATGTGTTTCCTTAACTAATGACATTTTGACAAACACAGGATAAAAAAATCAAGGCTTTTAAATTCTTATTAGTAAGGAAACAGCTTGCACTGTTACTTAGTTTATAGTCAAGTAACTGTATGATTTGCTATGTGAGTTATAAATCCCTTTCTTGTGTATAACCTCACTTGATTATCTTAAGTTGATAAACGCAGTATTACTATTGCCATTTTATAGAGGAAGGGACTGGGGCTTAGAGAGATTAAATGGGATTTGCCTGTGGTCACAAAAATACTAAATGCTGGAGCTGAGTTTTGAAATCTAGTTTTTGACTCTCAACTACAATATTCTGTCTTCCTGACAAACACATACAGTCAATGAAAGTTTGAGAAGAGCTAGCGTTTGCGTGCCTTGTTTAAAAGATTATTTTTTTCTAGAGACAGTCTCTCTCTTTCACTTGGGCAGGATTGCTGTGGCATCAGCCTAGCTCACAGCAACCTCAAACTCCTGTCTCAGGAGGCAATCCTCCTGCTTCAGCCTCCCCAGTAGCTGGGACTACAGGCGTTCATTGAGTTTTCTATTTTTAGCAGAGGTGGAGACTCACTCTTGTTCAGGCTGGTCTTAAACTCCTGAGATCAAAGGGTCCTCCTGCGTTGGCGTCATATAATGCTAGGATTACAGGCATGAGCGACCACGCTCAGCCTGTTTAACAAGATTTTTAGCTTCTAAAAAATAAGCCAACCATAAAATTCCTACTACAGGAGCTTCAGCTGGTCAGGCTGGGTGATTTTTCATTAAGCTTTTGGAAGGAGCTGCCCCTCCTGAGGTGGCCTAGCAGAGGGTGGACCCCCCGCCCCCCGCCCCAGGACTTAGAAGAGTGGGCATGTTATTTGGCCTGCGACTTGGTATTTTACCATAAAATTATGTTTCTGGAGTACTCCAAGGAAGTAAACTTTCTGGTTTCTCTCTTCTGCTTGGAACATTGTTAATCATCTATAACGGAAGATATTATTTCCTGCTGACTTTTTCTTCTTCCAAAAGTTGGAACAAACCAGTTGTGATCTGTCAACTACAGTAGTTCCCCCCTTATCCAAATTTTTGCTCTCTGAGGTTTCAGTTACCTGCCATCAACCTCGGTCTGAAAATAGTTAAGTAACAATACAGCATGATAGTTTGAGACAAAACATTAATATATTTTTTATTACAGTACAGTATAATTGTTCTATTTTATTGTTATCATTGCTAATCTCTTACCGTACCTAATTTATAGAGATGGGGTTTCATTCTCTTTTTTTTGCAGTTTTTGAACCCACCACCTCTAGCGTATGGGGCCAGCGCCTTACTCCTTTGAGTCACAGGCACTGCCCTTGTACCTAATTTATAAATTAAACTTTGTCATAGGTACACATATATAGGAAAAGATACAGAGCTCGCTATTATCTGCAGTTTCAGCCATCCATTGGGGTATTAGAACCTGCAGACAGCAGGTAAGTAGGGACAACTATACGGAAATAATTAGCATGTTCTACTGAGGTGAGACATTTGATTTTATATAAAATTGCAAACACATATGGTCACTTTGTTTTGTCTTTTTATGAAGACAGTAGATGTTGTCTCCCCTACTTCACTGTCTACTGAAAATTAGGAATGGGTTCATAAAGTCACTAAGTTGATTAGGTACCTACTGGTTGCCAGGCACTCTTCCAGGTGGTTAGGATATAGCAGCAAACAAAACAGACAAGATTCTCTGCCCTCATGAAGCATGTATTCTAGTGTGGAGAAGACAATAAAGATTAAACCAGCAAGTAGGGATAAATGCTAAGGGCAAGCCAAATACAAGAGGGAGCAGCTTCTGTCTAGAGGAGACAAGGCATAAGTAAGGAATACCTTACTACCCATCAATCACTTCAGAGCAGCTTAATGGTCAAAATAGGTTCTGCTCCCACAGCTGTAGGGACTCCTATGAAGGAGCAGCAGGGCTGCTTTGTATAATACAAATTAAAAGTATACACACAGCTGCTAAGTATATAGGGGACAACAACCCCTTCACCTCCACTCCAAATAAAATTAGTTTTTACATTGAAATTTGAATTTATGGAAACACGAGGCTTCTATGTTTTCTACTTTGCAGGAAATTTCAAAAGTGGGACCAACATCAAGTATCATATAAAAATTTAGTGTTTTTAAAACCTCCTATCGAGGACTTTTTTGACCAATTATCTAGATTAATCCCCCCCCCCCAAATGTAGTCTATTGGACACTTACCTAATTTCCTTACCGAGTAACCTGTGTATCATCTAATGCAAGCAATCCTGGTTTACACATTTAAATAATGCAGACTCAGTACTTACCCATCCACTATATTTTATCCAAATACCTGAACTTTATAGGTAAGCATGCTTTGTGCACAGAAAGATATGTGTCCATAAAACAGACTCATTAAGGACAAAAAGAATTTGAAAGTCAGTTAACTAAACAAATATTAGGTGAGGCATTTTGCTCTTCTTTATTGAAAATGCAACTCTGAAAATTTGAGATTTCATTGTATGATGATACTGACAGAGTATAAATAACCTGTTTGAGGTCACAGTACTAGTAAATGTCAGGCTAAAAGGCAAACCCAGATCTGACCCCAAAGATATTTCTGATATATGCCTTTACTCTTTATTTTATGATCATTAAGTACTGAAAGCAAACTACTAATTCACATGATAATCTTAATATCTTAATGGTTGCTGGATACTGAGCAACTACATATGACTTATTTTTTTTCCTAGATCACCTATACTTTTATAATTTAAAAAGTACAAATATCATCTATGAAAATCAAGTTTAAGTGTTTTTTTTTTTTTGAGACAGAGCCTCAAGCTGCCACCCTGGATAGAGTGCTGTGGCATCCACAGCTCACAGCAACCTCCAATTCCTGGGCTCAAGCGAGTCTCTTGCCTCCGCCTCCCAAGTAGCTGTGACTACAGGCGCCCGCCACAACGCCCGGCCATTTTTTTTTTTTTTTTTTGGTTGCAGCCATCATTGTTGTTTGGCGGGCCCGGGCTGGATTCGAACCCGCCAGCTCAGGTGTACGTGGCTGGCGTCTTAGCCCGTTGAGCCACAGGTGCCAAGCCCTAGTTTAAGTTTTTAAAAGGCAAATAATTTAGTGAACAAAGCATCTTTACTATTCTCAAAAGTTAAATTCAATAAAACACTTAAAGAAACTTGAATAGAAGAAAATAAGGTAATAAAAATAGCTCTCCAAAAAGTGGTACATGAAATTTTAATGCCTGTAGTTTTCCCTGTAAAGCCCATATGTGATTTACTGTTTACACAGCATGAAAAGGAAAGCATTCTGGTAAGGAAAGGCACACATGGAAAATGCATGCCATGTCTCTGATAAACAACAGAACTAACAAACACCAAGAAAGAGTCGGCAAGTGTGACCTTCCTTTTCAATAAGCAAGCCGTGCTCCCCAAACATGCCTCTCTAAACAAAACAGCAATTACTTTTCAAAAATCCTCCTGATTCGATCCAGATATAAATACTAGGAGAGCTAAAAAATCATCACTATGTTTTAGACCAAAATTTTCTGTGTACAACAGCATGACTGTATATGAACAGTTTGCTACTGTCTGATCTAGCAGTTTCTTTAAAGCAGTGGTTCCCAACCTGTGGGTTGCAACCCCTTTTGAACAATGAAAATACATTGCAACATTAGGAAGGTTGAGAACCACTGCTTTAAGGAGACCCTAAGAGTTGTGAGGTTTTTCATTTTGTTTTTGCCCCTAAAAAGTGGGAGCACGGAAAACAGAGACTGCTGATGGTTTGCCTTTAATTTTCACAGAAGCTAACATGTGGCTCCAGGACATGAAGACAGAAATAGAAATCTACTATGTGTATAAAAAGATCATTTTATTTAATTAAAATTCCCACTCCTGTTCTAAGAACATGAAAACGAATAATTTTTTTAAAAACAAGATCTACAAAAAGACTTCCTACTCTGTACTTCTACTTGTTATTAAGTTTGTCAAAACGGATTTAAAGATTGCCTGTCTCCCGCATTTTCTTATCAAAACCCATCTTGAGCCCCACAACTTACAGTCCAGTTTAGTGTCTTCCATCCTAAAATCCTTTTTTCTTGAACATACTGTGACATATCTGCACGGCCCCCTCTTCTTGCTTGAGTCCCTCAGCCAGGCAAAGACCAAATAATCAGCAAAGGGGCTGTTTCATCATGCTACGTATTACCCCTCACACAGCCTGAGGTTCTCAGCAGAAAAGCAAAGGGTGATGAGACATAACTCTTCAGCCACAGTTTTAAAACAGTAACCTTGTTCACTGAACCAAGTAAAAACTGAGAAAGGCTTCCGTTCAAAAGACCCAGCGAAGCTCAAATGGGTATGGGCTGGGAGAAGGGGAGGACTTTTCTCGGTTAAGAAATGGTTGCTAAACATCAGCTCAATCTGGGGCCCCAAACAGGGTGTGCATTAAATCCACATTAAAAATTTAATTGTTAACCAAAGTCATCTAAATGTTATTTATTATTTCTCTAGGTTCCGCTGCCTTTTGGGCTCCTAAATACATTAAAAATGACATTTAAAACCCTGAGGTTATGGTTGATTTTGTTCCCACACCAAAAGCATCTGAAAAGGCGATCATTTAGAACCAGTCGGGCAGAGTGACCTCTGCTCTTTTTCTCCCTTTGTTGAGACACGAAGCCACAGAGAACAGCCATTTAGTTGCTGTGTTCCAAGGGCCCCCAAAACTGACTTCCTTTAGCAACTTCTAAATAATTCTAAAAGTCTTCAAATGGATAAAAGCTAAAGGTTTAGAAATTATTACTATAATTAAACTAAATGTAGGTCCTTCGAATTTACCTTTGTTTTCGTCAGTGAAACTACATTGTAAACTTTATGCTCAACTTGTCTATGGCAATTTTGACTTGGCTTTATCTTTAAAAGGGCTTTTGTTTAGGGTCACAGAGGGGGAACGGAGAAGGATCAGATTAAATCCTTGCCCTGCCCTTACAGAATTTAAAAATATGTGACTTGGGGGCCAGAAAAGTTTGATTAAAATCAATTAACTTAATGAGTTTGGGTGAATAGTGGGCCCAATTTGGAAAAGAAATTTTTAGAAAACCTCTCAACAGCCCCTCTGAGGTGGCCCATTGAGTCGTTAAATCTGACTTAGAAAAGAGATTGGAAACCCTAGAATCCCAAGGTTTCTAGGACACATGAGGGTCAAGCACCCACTGGACTTGGCAACTAACCTTGTTAATGCCTCTGGAAATATAGACTCCTGAGCGGGAGGCAGTGGAGTGCCAGTCCCCACCTAGGACCATCCCAGCAGCCCCAGGGACTCAGCCTCTCAGCTGCTTATCATCACCAACGCCATCACATTTCCAAAAGTAGCCTGTGTAGATACGGACAATACCTCTATGGCTGGGCTTCTCAACCTTGGTACTACTGACATTTCACACTGGATAATTCTCTGTTGTGTGTGGCAGCTCAAACTTGTTGATCACCTATGTGTCAGACATTAATCTCAGGGTTTGTACACATAGGAACTGGTCTAATCTCACACAAAACATTATGATGCCAATTCCACAGATGAGCTAACTCAAGTACAGAGTAGAACCTGTTGAAGCTAGAAAGTGGCAGACTCTCAATCCCTACACAGATGCTACTTATATCGTTACATCTCACTAAACCTGCTATAAGTTGAAAATATTAAGCAAAAAATGCATATAATACATTAGCCTATAGTTGAACAAAGTCATCTAACACAAGACCTATTTTATAATAAAATGTTGGATATCTTGTGTAATTTATTGAGTACTGAATGTGAAAACCAGGATGGCCCCGTGGGCACTCAGAGTATGGTTCCTGGAGCTGCCTGCACTAAGCTCTCCTGCAGCAACTGTCCTCTAAGGCAGGAGGTGCCTTCTCACGTGTGAGCACCTGTCCTCTAAGGCAGGAGGTGCCTTCTCGTGTGTGAGCACCTGTCCTCTAAGGCAGGCGGTGCCTTCTCGCGTGTGAGCAACTGTCCTCTAAGGCAGGAGGTGCCTTCTCGCGTGTGAGCACCTGTCCTCTAAGGCAGGCGGTGCCTTCTCGCGTGTGAGCACCTGCCCTCTAAGGCAGGGGGTGCCTTCTCGCGTGTGAGCACCTGCCCTCTAAGGCAGGGGGTGCCTTCTCGCGTGTGAGCACCAGCCCTCTAAGGCAGGGGGGGCCTTCGCGCGAGGGAGAGACATCCCTCGAAGGACGGGGGTACCTTCGCCAGGGGCA
>CAUYRH010139171.1:0-27732 GCA_963574655.1 Perodicticus potto | reverse complement strand
ATTAAGAAAATGCTATGAGGGCTATCTCTCACAGTACGATCAAAATGTTTCTGATTGTATATGAAGCACATTCTGCCCTATGATTGCACCAATGTACACAATTATGATTTAATAAAATTATAAAAAAAAAAAAAGAAAATGTAAAAGATCCTGAGAGTCACAGCATACCTCGCCAGAGAGTCTGAAAACCACATTACTGAGGAAATAAGCATTTTGACAACGTAAATAAAGAATTAATTAAATGAAGGACCAGTGTAGTAGAATTGTTACGGACTTGCTACCTACGTTCCCTTCTGTAACTGTTGGGACGTTCTTCCCTGTGCCCACCTGTCCTTCTCTGAGACAGGAAGCAGCCACCTCGCACAGGTTCAGACACATTTGCACCTGAGCAAGGTGGTAGGTACAGAAGAGATCGTCTCATGATGTGACGGTTTTAAAAGACATCATCAGGGATCGGGGCAGCCAGCAAGGAATTCAGAAGTGCCCGAGGGCCGGCAATGGAGGTGCTGCTGCCACACGCAGGTCTCAGGGGACAAAGGGACGGGGGTTTTGTTAGGATCTGCAGGTTGCTAGTCAGCTGCCACACGGCTGAGCAGGAGCAGAGTCCTTGCCAGTGTCCCCAGCAGAGGCTGCTATGAACTAAATCTAGCCCTCACTGTCCTCCCACCCTGAAGTCTCCTGTTTGTGCCTCCTGCTTTCCCAGCCCGACCCAAGGCCAGAGGGCAAAGGTGCTGGTGACGTGGTGCTACACAGCAGCTACCAAGGACAGGGGGCGAAAAAAGCAACGAGGGACCTGGAGCAGCAAACAGGGGACCATTCAGCCCAAGTTCACGGCTTTAACCTTGTGCAAAACTACAGCGACAATCCAAAGGTGGACTCCTAGGCTGATCCAATGTCTGTCCAGGAACTTGAGTTTGAGCCTGAGAGACTGACCAGGTAGCCAAGGGGGCAAGACCCCGTGACCTGGGGCGGGGGGGACACTACCAGGTTGCGAAGTCTGTGAAGGATTTTGAGGGTTGCTAAAGTTCCCAACACCTGGATTCTAGACAAACAGGGGAACCGAGAAGCTGGTCTTTGGAAAGAGAAGAACAGAGCAGATATGCAGAGAGGCAGAAATGGGCCCGAGGGGGAGACCTGACCGAAACTTAAACAAAGCAGGATTTGAGGTATAAGCCCCCTCCCCAAATTTACTGGAACAATTCCATTTTCTGTTCCTTGTGACCCACACTCTTTGCAGACACCTCTTAGACTCATGAAGCTCATTTTGTTTTCAGTTCAGAATCAGCTTTGGAGAATATAAATAATCCTGGTAAAATCCAAATGCACTATTTACTGGTCTAACCAGTACAGTTTGGAGACCCACTAGTTCTCCAACGCTTATCCTCTCAGCGCTTTCTGGGTTACGTACCCAAGTTCTCTTCTCTCCATAGGTAACTTCGGTGTGTCATGGCCTCTCCACAGAGGCAACTTCTGTCGTCTAATCAAGGATACAACTGGCCTTTGTCTTGGGCTTCTGGGAAGGGGAGTAAATCCTTGGACTTTCCTAAACAACAGAATGATTCTATTACTCCTGAGCCCTTGGATCCCACCTGAGTTTATGCTAAGAGATGAAATAATTCAGGGTTGGGGCTGCTCACCCCAAAGAGCAGCTATAAATTAGGGGGATGAGGCTCTGAGCCACGGAATATAGACCCACCCTCGGGGAGGGGAGTTGGAAATTGTGTTCAGACACAAAGGTAGTGATTCACTCAGCTAACTGTGGGGAAACCCCAAGAAAACCTTTGGACACCGAAGCTCAGTGGAGCCTCCTGGTTAGTGAAAACATTTATGTGCCAGGAGGGGTCATGAGTCCCTGGAACTTGTAGGCAGTTGGTCAGAAGTGCACGTGGCCTCTGCAGACTCCTGAGACCTTAACTCATGGAGTGCACCCTGACGCTGGGTGCCAATGGCAGAAAGGAACTGCAGCCACCAGCCGGTGTAGGAATACCTTTCCTTGGGAAATTTCATACACTAGATGGCAAGTGCCCCTGGACTGGAGGCTCTGAAGGTGGGACTGCCATGTTAGCCTGTGTTTCTGTGGAGTAGCTGTTTGTTGCTCTGCCACCCCTGGGTCCCCAACGTCTCCTTGGTCTCTCCAGTTTGCACATCTCAGCTCAGCTTGAGACCTAATAATGGCCCCTGTCTGCAGCCTTATCCAGTAGCTGTATTTGGGGGTGGAGCTACCTTTTAACCACTCCCCTCCTCACCCCTCCTCTCATCTTCCCTGCCGGCTCCAGAGGAGCCAGTAGCCAATGAGTGGAAATACAGGACGCAGCAGCCCGGCCTTCCTGCCTCCAGGCAGAGCAAGCTCTGTCATGATTTCACACTCCAGCGCTCCCTGGAGTCAGGCGGAGGCTGGGCTCCCCCTAGCCACGACACCCCCTTCCTGTCTGCTCCCCTCATTCTGGTCTAGACTTTGTGTAGAGCATTCCTCAATTTAGAACTTTGCAGGCGAATCTTTGTCTGAGGGCTGCTTCTAGGGACCCAGCCAGACACCCACATATCTGCATCACGTCAAGACCAGAAAGCCACACATTTGACTATTCTGTCATTTCACTGAAGTGCTGAGAGACTGGTCGTTCTTGAGGAAATAACATGTGGTTTCCTATTTATGGTGCACGGTGCTCTGAATCCGTCACTGATTTCTAAATGGGAATTGATTTCTTTTTATAGGATCCAGGTCCTTCTTTTTCATGCTAGTATACAACTGTGGGGAATTCAGAAACATTTCTAAGAATAATAAAGAATAAAAAGAAACTATTTTGGGGAAGAAGAAAATGTTTGATTACAACCTCTTTGTACTGCTGACAAGGCATTTCAATTAAATTCACTTTTCTGGAATAAAATGTCTTCTGGACCCCTTATTACTTTCTGAGACTACCAAGGTGTCATCAGGCATTGGATGGTATAAGAAAACCTTTCTGCCACATTAATCTGGGTCCAGGTCTCAACTTCTAGAACCATCTCATGTTGTGCCTGAATGAGCTTTGCATTATTTGCCAGAAAAAAAAAAGAAAAAAAACTGTCATGCATTATAAAAAATTACATGCTGATGCTTATTAGGTGAACTTCTCTTGGGAAGAATGACAATCCTCTCCACTTGGTGGGCTTCACATTCACACACACATTTTCAGCTTATAAAGAAAATAAGAGGTAAACCACCAACCCTCCCTGGGGACTGTCATGTAAAAAAAAAAAAAAAGAAAAGAAAAGAAACCTCTCAAGTCCAAATGTATTTCTGGGATGAATTAACAGGCTTCCTGATGGCGTGAAGAGACACTGTAAGCCAAGGATAAAATAGAAACCCCTCCAAGGCTACTAGAATTTTGAAGAATGAGTATAAAAAGTTAAAAATAATTCACTTCCATTTTGCAGCTGATATATTACATAATAAACATGCCCACTAAAAAATCAAATGTAATACTATTACATACAAGCAGGAGTAAAGCTACTGTGTGAATGAGTCCAGATGTGCTCATCTTTAAAACCATAATGAAGCAAACCTCATAGGTGACAATTAATGACGTGTTTGTGCACAGGTGTGGGTGTGCACTCTATATAAAACAGACTTCAACTGATGAGAGAGCGGGATTTACTTCCTCACATTTAACTATTTGCGAAACATTTAATGCCTTTATGATTTCACAAGGCTAATTGGAATGGGAAATGAAGCAGAAGCAGGAAAAGTGGTTGTTGAAAGTGTAAAGGACAGAAAGTGGTCTCGGAAATCACCGTTACTCAAGAAAGAAGAGGCAGTCCATCCAGAGCTTGCCATGGTCAGCCGGCCAAGGGAAACTGTCTTCCTAACAGAAAAATTGAAATTCCATGCTTGCTACAGGGAATCGCTTTCACACCTCAAGAATTTCTGTAGCAATCACTGCAGTGAAAGATGCTGATGAGAAAAACTGTGCGTGGCATCAGAATCAGTTGGGAGAAGAACAGGAATGGAGGAAACAGTTTGACTTGAGGTTATGCATTTTAAAATTCCTTTATTTAGACCAAATTTGAAAGCAAAATTCCACAGCTTATAAGAAAAACACGTTGTCACTTTACCTCAATGCATGAGAAGACCACACAGACCTGGTCCATCACCTGGATTACCAGCTGTCACCAGCCAGCAGGGATTCTAAGCCATTGTGCTAGTTCATTCCTGACTACTTACTCCCACGTCACCTGTCTCTCCCTCCTGGAATCATTCCAGCAGTGAGGAAGCCTGTGCCTACCCCAGCAGTACCTCCCCCACCAGACGCACCTGCCATCTTCACCACTCCGTATTTTCCATTTGCACCACGCCTCCAAGACTTGTCTACTGAGCTTCTTCCAGCTCCCTTGACCCCTGCCTCTCCTTATCCCATTCCACACTGTGTAGACGCCCCAAGACACCACCAAAACCAATCTTTCAAGGACATCGGTTACCTTCAAGTTTTCCAAATCCAATGACTCCTTTCTATGCTGCCCAGCATCACAGTACTCTTGGCAGCAGCCACTCCCCTCCTCCTCCCGAGAACCCAGCCTGTCTCAGCTGCTCAGCTCCAGGTTCCCTTGGGGTCTGCTCATTGTGCAGACACTACTGAACTCAAATACTGGCATTCTCCAGGGCTGTCTAGGTCTCCTTCTCCTTAAATGCTCCCAATTCCTCCCGTGCAGTGTAGTGCATATACTTGGCTTCTTCAGCACCACTAAATAGCACTGATCCCAAATTCTACCTCAAGCCCGGACCTTTCTACTGAGGTCTAGACTCAGGAGAGTTGGCCTCTGCACTTGGGTGCCTCAGGGACGTATCTGACACTGGACATTGGACTCTGTCCACCCCACCCATCTGCATCCTCAAATCCCATTCACGCCCTGCTCCAGCTCCACTGTGGGCACCTAGCCCTCCGGGGTCTGCCAACTTGCCAGCTCCCCCAGGCCCTCCTCCTGGGGGGGAATCTCTCTTGCTCATCTCTGGCTTGTAGGTGAGTTGCTCCTGAACAACTCTCCAGGTGCCTTCCTGCTATTCCTTTTATTTCCCCACTATCACTTGTCAAAAGTAATAGTTTCACACTTATCCATCTGATTACTATCTGACTTTCCCCTTCTGCTCTATATTCCATGAGGGCATGGATGCCCATCTATGGCACGGCCTATGTACATACTGGATGACTTGTAGGGTCTATCACAACGTGGGCTGGTACACAGCAAACGAATGAATATGATCCCTCGTATCCATATGATTCAGTAGTCATAACTGCAGACATCCGAAATCATTTAGTAAATAAACATATATTCTTTCATTCAACAAATACTATCAAGTAAATAAAAAAGTAAAAACCCAGGCCCATGGACTTATATTTAAATATTATAAAGGTGGATCAATTCCACCTTTTTTTTTTTTTTTTTGCCTTTCATATCTGGTGAGAAAGGTTTGTAATTGCACCATGGAATACTATGCAGCCTTAAAGAAAGATGGAGACTTTACCTTTTTTGTATTTACATGGATGGAGCTGGAACATATTCTTCTTAGCAAAGTATCTCAAGAATGGAAGAAAAGTATCCAATGTACTCAGCCCTACTATGAAGCTAATCTATAGCTTTCATATGAAAGCTAAAACCCAGTTATAGCACAAGAAATGGGGGAAAGGGGCAAGAGAGGGGAGGGGAGGGGGGAGGATGGGTGGAGGGAGGGTGATTGGTGGGATCACACTTACAGTGCATCTTACAAGGGTACAAGTGAAAATTACTAAAGGTAGAATACAAATGTCTTCATATAGTAATCAAAAGGCATGTAGGCTATGTTAAACAGTTCAATGAAAATATTTCAGATTGTATATAAAGTTAGCACATTGTGCCCCATGATTGCACCAATGTACACAATTATGATTTAATAAAAATTAAAAAAAAAAGATATTAACTGGAAATATCTGTAAATATCTCAAGGGTGTCCAAACTTTTTTCTTCTTTGTGCCACACTGGAAAAATAAGAGTTATCTTGGGCCACACATTAAATATACAAACACTAACAAAAGTTGATTGATTAGCAAAAAAAAATGTCTGTGTACAATTTTTGTGATAGCCGCCAGAGATAAGTAAAATGTCCTCCAAAATCTGCATGCAACCTGCAGGCCACAGGTTGGAGACTCCTGGATGATTCTAGGAAGAGACACGACGAATCTGGGCCTGAATTATCCTATCAGTGTTCAGCTGAAAACTCTGCAGATACATGTTCTGTTACCTGAAAGGGAACGCAACCCTCCTGGGCTAGGCAGATTTTACTCTGATCTGTTAGGTAAACTAAAACATCTTTTAAAAAGGATATATGCATAGGAAAGGGGAAAGGGGAGTGGGTGGTGAAGATATTAATTATAGAAACATGGAAAAAGACCTGTCTTTGAATAGAAGGATACTGTCACCAAGAGAAGGCACTTGGCCAGCTGATTTCAGTCCCTGGCCCAGCTGCACAGCGCACCCTCCACTACAGTGATTTTGCTGGTGTGCCATGAACATTTTTAAAGATCATTAATTAAATTATTTTCAAAAGAAGTTTAAAGCAGAGTAAATATATTCCCTTTTTAACTTTTTTTTTATCAACATAATTTAAGTGTGCTGCGGTAGTTAAAATATAGGTTCAAGTGTGCCAGAATATAAAAAAGGATGAAAATCACTGCTCCAGTAGAAACGAGTACTTTACGCTTTCAGAGCTTGATGCCTTAAGCCAAGTTTTGACATTCTCCATGGGGCCATAGCACCCAAAGGCGGAAAATATTGGTTCTTAAGGATGACAGAATAAATGCACATGTCAGAAAGACAGAAATGCAATATGCCTGTGGTATTGAAATTTCATGAGTGGTCAAATCAGAAACAAATAAAATCTCAAAAGGCTCCTTTGGAAGTTGATGACGGAAATTGTCGATAAACACAGCCGTGGGCATGTGAACCAGCACTCCACCTGTGTCACCTCCATGCTCACTGAGAAAAGTCACCTTTCAATTAACTAATTTCTTTCTATATAGAGATTAGAAGAGGTAGTTTCTTACAACTATCTGGTCTATCCAGAAGTCACAGTCCTCATGATAATTTGACAAATTAGTGATCTGAGTTTAATTAATTAGTGTTCTTTGTGGCTCTGTTAAAACAGGTCAGCATCCCAAGTCTGATAAAGTCTGTATTGCTCACAGCATCACATTTCACAGCAATCAGGGTGAAGGTCTCTCCCTACAGGTAACTGAACTCACCCCAGGTGGACAGATGGTACCTGTGTAGACAGGCTTTCCCAGGAGACGCACCTGTGGTCAGATGACATCATTCTTCAAATTAAGGCCAACTTATTTATGACTCCATCAGCAATCTATTCAAATAGACTCTTCCAAGCCTAAGTATATTCCCCATTAGAAATAACATAAATCATATGCACTTCTGTACACAATTTTCAGGTCTTCACAACTATAAAGAATCTAACGAAAATGTCGCCAAAGAATACAGATGCAGCTCTGTGAGGTGAACAGAGAACCTTGGTGAACCTTTATTTTTCCTTACCAGTTGTTAACAAAGAATCAAAGATGCATTTGCATGGCCCTTACAATGGATAGCATGCTTTAAAATATTATAAGTCTCTGTGCCTTAACCAGAGCTTAGTTTATGCATAGAATTCCTCAGCTCTGCAGCAGGCTGTGCGTTAGAACCACATGGTACTTTCAAAAGAGATGTACATGCCTGGGGCCCACTCCTGGAGAGTCAGTAGTTATTATTTTTCTTAATATAAATCTCCCTGAGTGCATATGCTCTACCAGTGTAGCAACTAATGTCAGATAAAAAGCAGATGACTCAACTTGGATAGTTGCAGAACAAAGAAACTGTTCAGGTGGAGTGCACAGCTGAGAATTTAATAAGCGATTGAATAATGGCTAATGCTAATGAAGATGAACTTCCTCCACTAGAAGGTGGGGTTTGCTATTCAAACTAGAAATGCAAGGCCTAGTGTCATTCTTTAAACCAAAGGAAAGTCATCCCTCCACTAATTTCGAAAGGCTGCTGCGCTGATTAGGGAAGGGGGATGATGAACATTGCAGTTGAGAAAACCAGAAAATAAACTCAGATAAAGCTGAGGGGAGAGAGGTGTGGGAAAGAAGGCAGAATGAGATCAGGAAAAGGGAGATAACAGCTGTCACATCTACAAGGGGCAGATGGAACTTCAGGCCCCACACACTGGGTCATCTAAGGTCGGGGTCGGGTTGGAAGACGACACTTTCATGGCCCACCATCAAACATCATATTCTAGGGATGGAGGCTTCCCTGCAACTGCTAAAGAAATATCTTCAAAATATATTCTTTCAGAATTACAGAGCCTGTACCTGTAGTGTACGTATACATTTCATTTGGAAAGTAAATAGCAAATGTTCCATAGTTTCTATGATAAACAGAAAATGAAAACCATCTAGTTTTCTGGTTAATACATCAGCATTCTGATACTACAGATCACTCTCCTGCTCTTGTTAGAGCAGGTCAGCAACCCGGGACGCCAGCATTTGAAGGAATAAATCCGACAAAGTTTGGATTAAGAGGCAGATCCCTCCTCAGAGGCTGTAGCAATGCTCCCAGGAGGAGCCTTCGCTAATCATAAACGTTGCATTTAAGCGATCATAGACTGATTTAAATATAAATGTAAAATCATCTCATCCATAAACAATACATAATTTTAATATTTGCATAAGTTAAATTTTGCACTGATAATGCATGTAAAATATTACCTGCATAATTTGGTTTTTTTTGAGGTTTTCCCTTCAGGTCTACCCACACATCCCATCAGACACAGGCCTACAGGAGACCAATGTCACTCTGGAGGAGAAGCTTTTGAGCGAACAAAAGCAAAGACCATACCAGAACATTTGCTGGCCCTAACTATGATGTTTTCTTTTACATATTGAGTCTTTATTTCTTTTTTCCTTTCTTTTAGAGAAAACGTCTTGCTCTGTTGCCCAGGCTGGAATACAGTGGCATCATCAGAGCTCACCACAACTTCAAATTCTTGGGCTTAAGAGATGCTCCTGCCTCAGCCTCCTGAGTAGCTGGGACTACAGGTGAGTGCCACCGTGGCCAGCTAACTTTTTAAAATTTTTTTGTAGCGATAGGGTCTTGCTATGTTTTCCAGGCTGGTCTTGAACTCATGAAGTGACCCTCCCGCCTCAGCCTCCCAAAGGGCTGAGATTACAAGAATGAGTCACCTCACCGGCCTTTTACATACTATATTAAAACCTGCAGTAAAACATCAGTATGCTCATAAACATGGCATGTCTCTCACCTAACTAGTGGCCTTCCTCTGGTTTACCAGTAGCTTCAGTGTGGCTGCACTGATTGGGACTCTGTTACTGAAGGTGCCCACAGCGCCACATTCTAAATGTCCACTTGTGTATTTAAAGGGAAACAATTCCTCAGCCTGGTGATGTCTCTACTTTGGAGTTACTTATTGTCTAAGTTAATAGCTGTTTCTAACAATTCTGGCCACGGGGGAGATACCAGGTGATGTGAGGAGGGGTGGTAAGGACAGGTGGGCACCAGCACAAGCCCTGCTGTGATGCTCTGTGAGCAACTGGCACATGCCGTTGTCAGCTGGCCAAGACCTCTCTCACCTGCTTCTCCCTGGACACCCCCGACCACATGTTGTAAAAATCAACACATTTCCCAGGCTCTCCTGTAACAGGGAATAGTGATGAACCAGATGTTAGTGAAGTCAGATTGGAGGGGTAGAAGGGCCTCTGAGGCCCACTTTGATTTCCTAAGAAGAAGCAGCAAATGCAGTTCATGAGATGATTCTCCTTTCCTATTCCTTCTGCTCACTTTGAATGTAGATGAAATGGCTAGATCTGCAGCAGCCTCTTTAAGACCATGAGAAAAGAGCCAGTGGATTCTTGGAGACATCAGCTGATTTCTTTAATCTGCTAGACCAACGTCAGAGGCCTCTACCTCTGGACTTTTTTTATATTAGGCAGATCAATTCCCACTTGTTTAAGCCTCTGTAGTCTGGTTTTCTGTTTCTTACAGCCAAACGTAAGGCTGACTCACATGTTTGGGACAACCCAACTGAGTCTGTAAACACAGCCTTGCCTGTGTTATAGTAGAAGCTTCTGCTCCATGTAGTTTCCTGAGAGTGCTTGGTATAAAAAAAATGAATTAAGTTGAGACTACATAAAACCTATGTACAAAATGGACCTTAAATAGGCTGGCAAAACAATAAGAGAAGGAAATCAGAAAAACCTAAAAAAGGTTAAGAGTTTGATGAAGACAATAAAGCCAAGAGAGGTTTAAGTGGGAAGGGAAGGGGGTATCACAGGACACCAGTCAGAGGAGGCCTCTTGCAGGGAGACCTTAAGCAAAGTGTCACAAGGCAGGAGTGAGGCTGCCCTGTGCATGAAGTCTGCAAGATGAGAAGAGGCAGAGCCAACTGGAATGGGGACGCCATCGTGAAATGCACCACAGGAACATTATCAAGAGGTTCACAGGAAGCACACACGGTCTCTCCCGTGGGGGCTGCTATGAGTCACCAAGGGAAGGGAGCAAAGCATATTTGGCAGCTTCCATTCCTTGACTATAGTGTGCTGAGTGGTGACTCCCTCCCTGCTACAACATGTCCTGAACCTGTGCATGTGACCTGACACGGGAAGAATTACATCATTGCACGTGTCATTGAGTTTAGGACGTTGGGATGAGATCCTCACAAAATCCTAAAGGACCCTACAGGTGGACCCTATAGCCAATGACAAATGTCTTTACAGGAAGAGAAGACACAGCCAAGGGGCTACGTGAGCACAGCAGAAGAGATTGCAGTGACTCACAAACCAAGGCCCCTGGAGTTGTGAGAAGCTAGAAGAGGGAAGGGAAGCTTCCCTTAGAGATTTCGGAAGAAGCAGGGTCCTGCCGACATCTTGATTCTAGATGTTGGGCCTTCTCAACACAACAGATACGTTTCATTACTGGTGTCCCTGGATCATGAATGAGGTAAGTTCTGAAGGTTATTCTTGAATTTGATGTAAGTTGGGACAGGTATATTTACCTATTACCTGTAATAGCCTCTGTTCATAAGTGCAAACTGGATGTAAGTTGGATGTTTGTAACTTGGGGACTGCCTGTATTTTAAGTCACCAAGTTTGCAGTGGCCTGTTAGGGCAGCTCTCGTGCACTGCTGCACAGGACAGTCACTGCTTGTGAAGGAGCAGGAGGGCCGTGTGGGAGGGACGCCTCAGGAGGGGGGCGGGCAGGGCACGGGCACCGGAGTAGAGAAGGTGGGGAGTCTGGGGCGGGCAGGGTGTGGACAGCAGAGTAGAGAAGGTGGGGAGTCTGGGGCGGGCAGGGCCCGGGCACCGGAGTAGAGAAGGTGGGGAGTCTGGGGCGGGCAGGGCGCGGGCAGCAGAGTAGAGAGGGTGGGGAGTCTGGGGCGGGCAGGGCGTGGACAGCAGAGTAGAGAAGGTGGGGAGTCTGGGGCGGGCAGGGTGTGGACAGCAGAGTAGAGAGGGTGGGGAGTCTGGGGCGGGCAGGGCGTGGACAGCGGAGTAGAGAGGGTGGGGAGTCTGGGGCAGGCAGGGCCTGGGCACCGGAGTAGAGAAGGTGGGGAGTCTGGGGCGGGCAGGGCGCGGGCAGCAGAGTAGAGAGGGTGGGGTGTCTCGGACAAGTGGAGGTGACAGGAGTCTCCTGGGTGCATAATGGTGCACACTGTCTCATTTGTTAAATGAGTGCTTTCCCCTTAGCAGAATCCACGCTGTTTTCTTTTAGGCTTTGGGCACTTCCAACTCCTCCCTCCTAACTGCAATCTCTTACTATCCCATGCTTCTGTATCTTGTCTTTCCACGATTCCTTCTCACTCCTCCGCCCCACGTCCTTGCATCTTGCGTGTCTCCAGATCTCACTTTTACTCTCAACAAGATTCAACCTAAGTGACTGTGTTGGCTGCTCTGGCAGACACAATCACTTGCCAAGCAATGTCCCCCAAGTCTGCGTCTTCAGTCCAGAGCCCCCCTTCCTTCTGGAATTGAGGCTCAGGGCCAGCTGCTGGGCACAGGTATCTACACATACCAGAGGCCCCTCAGGTGCTTTCTAGCTCACGGCTTTCCTTTTGGAAGGAAATCTCCAACCTCCTCCTATAAAATTATCCTTCTAACTTCCTCTCGATGCACGTGGCGTCACCTCCTGCTACCTAGTCACCCAACTGGTACGAGGACCTTCCTCCCTCACATGCCTTTTCCCGCCCACTTCCTGGCAATCCCTACACTCTGACAGCAGTGTCAGCAAAATCTCCCTTAAATCTGTGCCCTCCCTGCCCATTCCCACTTCCTCTGCACCGTTTCTCCATCACTTCCAGATTATCACCATAAACTGTAACTGGTGCCCCTGCCCCAGAGCCGTCCCTCCTCCAATCCATCTGGGAAAAGCCACCTATGGGAGGCAACAAAACACGAGTGCCTGCACTGGTCAGGACAGGCAGGGCAATGCTGTGACAACGTGCAGCCCAGGTCTCGGCGGCTTTCCACCAAAAACCCCATTTCTCACACTTAAGGTCCACTGTGGATCCCCCAGGCAGTGAGAAAAACCCGGCTGGACATAGGCACTTGGGGCCAGGCTCACACCGGGGTGCACATTGGCTGTGTCAGAGAAGAGACCATGGCGCAGTGGCTCCTGGGAGGGACCACACATCACTCCACTCACACTTGGCTGGACAGCAAGTCATCTGGGCCCAAGGGGGCAGGGAAATGTAACCCTCCCATTTACCCACTGCAAACAACTCAACCCGACCATCTACAACACAGATGCTCCCCAGGGACTCTCCATTGTCCTGGTCCTCCAACTTCCCTATGCATAAGAAAGCCCAAGAGTCCATGTTTAAAATCCAAAATTCCAGAAATCATCTGCAGAAAATGGTAATTACTTTGGGATGTGGCCCGGGAATCTGCATGTTAATTATCCTTCAGGGGAACTATGTTGCTGGTAGCTCACGAGCTATACTTTAAGAAATAGGCCTCCAAGGTCAAGTATCATATAACCTCCTTAAAATAGCACAGGATGCCCCAGAGAGGGCCTTGGCCCTGCCCTGGAAGCCCGCTCACCTGCTAACTCCCACCTTGCAGCCACCCTGCGCCTCGTGGGACCACTCCCAGGGACCTGCCCGCCAGCCTTTCTCTCCCTCTCCCACCCCACCCCTTCGCTCTTACTCATGGCCCCAGGACTCAGCTCAGGAGGGGAAAGACCAAGTCTTTTCAGCTCCCAAACCAGCCAGCTGGGTTAGGTATTCTCCTTCATGCTCTGACAGACACCCCCCACCCCCGTGCATATCTTTTATTTGACTGACAATGCATCACTATAGGTTACAACGTGGAGCTCGGATCTATGCAGACACCATGCTCAGCATGCAGGGGGCCGGCTGGAGCCTGGTACCACCCACAGACGGAGTCGTCCTCCCCTGCACTGTTCAAAGGAGGGGGAGGGTGTTCCATGAGTGAGACAGGGATTACTCAGTGAGAGTGAATGAATGAACGAGGGAATGAGTAAATGGTACCTCCATTCTGTACCCCCCTGTTCTGCTGCTCCAGAAAGAAACCATCAGGGCAGGTGGGTTGAGCCCAGGAGGCAGCAGCGGCCAGGCTTGGGCCTCCTGGGGGCTGGGAGCCCTCCACTGCAGCTTTGCAACCTCCTGCTCCCTGGAGAAGGGGCCTGTGCACCATGGAGCCAAGCATCAGACTTCTCAAAGAGGGCTCTGTGTGGCAGGAACGTTTGCTTTGAACGTGGCCCAAACCACAGCCCCGGCCTCATTCGGCCCCGCCACAGCTCATCATCTTTGCCTTCAGGCATAAACCAGAAATAGCAGCTGGCGGAGCAAGGGAGGAGCACAGACGTCCAACATCCTTTCCTCACCCTCAGACCGTCAGCAAAATGACCAAGACGGATGGAGCTTTATGGATTTTGCTCCCTGTACAGCTGGGCTCTGCTCTTACAGGAGCTAAAATGTGCCCATGAGCCGCTCTTTTCCACTCCTGCTTCCTGCCCCTCAATCTCTTTGCTCCGTTGGGTGTGTTGTGTGTCTGCAGCCCTTCTTAATTCCTGTTTGAAATAAAATAAGGGCTAATTTACAACAGAGTAAAGGCTGGTCCGGTTCACTGACACAGTGCAGCCACTGTCTGCAACACTTAGTTCTGCAAGGTGAGGCCTGTACAGAAGGACCGCGAGCCAGGCATGGTGCTGGGGACTGTGTATTTACGAACTTGAAGGATTTGACTTTCCTTTCATGGATGGAGACATGAGAAGCTGAGGGCGGAGGCAAGGATCGGCAGTCTGAGTCCAAAACTCCGGGCCTGCCCACTCACATGCTTGCCCCAGGTGAGGAAGCCACACAATTAATTTTCAGGAAAATGTTTTCGATATTTTGATGTTGTTCACATTTTCTTAAGTAACTAGAAGACAGTTTCTTCGGCAAACTCATCACTCAGGTGACTGGATTGCTCTGTGTAAATACCAGCTGTGTCAGCTGGGACAGGAAGGGATCCACTGTCGGGCTTTGGGAGTGACTCGGGCCACCCTGGCCCAAGGGAACACAGCAAAGGGCAGCATTCTGCCCATACCCCCGGGGCTGCATTTAGACGAGCCAGCCAGAGAGAAAGCTCTGCCCCAAAGCCCTAGTTCCTGCTGGCTCCACCTGCCACTGACAACAGCCAGCCTGGGCCCTTTAAAATTCTCAGGCCGCTGGGTCATAAACTCTGCAGTCCCTGGGCAATTCTTGCCACTGTGCTGGCTCTGAACAAGCAGACCTGGGGTGCATGTGACTCAGTGAGACACCAGCAGCTGCAGCAAACTGGGGCCTGTGCTACCCCCACCCCCACTCCAGGCAGTGCAGCTGAGGGCTGTCGTCTTCTACTTGGGGAAAGGAATGGGAGGAGCTCAGAGGAGTCTGGTTTGCACCTTGGATACTAGCTCAGCCACAGTAAAATAAAATAAAATAAAATAGACTCCTGAAGCCCCTGAGCACAGGCCTTCGTTCCTGGATGACATTTCTGGACCCATCCTATGCCACAGAAAACATGGTGCCCTGAAGGGAAGGATAAGTCCTGGCAGGATTCACCACCTGCTGACTAAAGAGCTCTTGGACTTTGAACATCAGAGGTCACCAGACAAGAGTCACCACAGGCTTTGGGTGAAGCTAGGCTGACTTCAGGTGGCCACAAGGGAGTGCCCACATCACTCTTGCCCTCGCTCCAGCAGCCCAGCACAAGGAGTGAGGGGAGAGAGTGAGAGCCTTTGCCTGCTAATCCAGGGAGTTCTCCCAGATCCTATCCAAGTCCACCATGGCAATACCGCAGGAGACAGCAAGAGTCACAGCATCACTGGGCTTGGAGAACCCTCTTATTTATCTTGATTAGGAAGACTAAAAGAGAAACCTATCAAAAATAACAACAACTTTTTGGGAGATACATAGTATAAAAAAACATGTAAATGGAAATAACAAAAAGTTAAAAATCAGGGGTGGGAGGTGGAGTTAAAGGATAAAATTTCCATTAGATTTTTCTTTTCTTCCTTATTTCCTTGTTTATAAGTAAAGTTGTTATATGTTCAAAATAATTGATTAGAAAATGTTTTTAGGAAGCCTCATGATGACCTCAAATAAACAAACCTATAACAACAACACAAAAAATAAAAAGGAAGACATTAAAACACATTACCAGAGAAAATCACTTTTATCAAAGTATGACAGGAAGGAAGTAAGAAAAAAAGAGAGGACTATAAAATAACCAGAAATCAAATGACAATATGAGAGTATTAAGTCTTTACCTATCAATAATAACATTTAACATGAATGGATAAAATTCTCCAATCAAAAGACACAAAGTGGCTATTAGATTACAAAACCAAGCACCAACTATATTTTGTATGCAAAAAACCCACTTCACCTATAAAGACACATATATACTGAAAATAAGCAGATGGCAAAAGATATTCCATGCAAATAGAAACCAAGAGAACAGGAGGGGCTATTTCTCTATCAGATGAAACAGATTTCCAGACAGAAGTTGTAAAAAGAGACAAAGCATGTCATTAGACAATTACAAAGGGATCAGTTTGGCAAGAAGATATAATAACTCTAAGTCTATGTACACCCAACACTGGAGCCCCAGGTATATGAAGCAAATATTGTAAGAGCTAAGGAGAGAGAGAGAACTCTAACAAAAGAATTGTTGAAGACCTCAACCTTCTATTTTCAGCACTGGACAGATCATCCGGGAAGAAAATCTACAATGAAACACTACACTTAACCTGTATGAAAGACCAAACGGACCCAAAGTTATTTAAAACAGTCTATCCAGCAGCTACAGAATCCACATTATTCTCCTCATCTCATGGATCTTTCTCAAAGATAAATCATATGTTAGACCACAACACTCGTTTCAAAAAATTTAAAAGAAAATGCAATCACACCAGATGGAATAAAACTAGAAATGAATACTATAAGGAATACTTAAAATCACAACTATATGCTCCTGAATGACAGATCTACAGTGAATGACAGATTCACTGAATGACAGTGAATATCACAGTGGATAGGGAAAACTGAGAGCCTTTCCTAGTAAGAGCTTGAACAAGACAAGGACTCTCACTTTCACCGTTGTTATTCAACATATTACTAGAAGTTCTACCTAGAGCATCAGACAAGGCAAAGAAATAAAGGTCATCCAAATTATCCTTGTTTGCAGACAATTATATAGGTTTCTAAAGAAACCCAAAGACTCCTCCTAAAAACTATTAGAACTGATAAACTCAGTAAAATTGCAGAACACAAAATCAACATATAAAAATCAATAGCACTTCTGGGCGGCACCTATGGCTCAAAGGAGTAGGGCGCAGACCCCACATACCAGAGGTAGTGGGTTGAAACCCAGCCCTGGCCCAAAAAACTGAAAAAAAAAATCAATAGCACTTCTATATAACAACAGCAAACAATCTGAAAAAGAAATCAAGAAGGTAATCTCATTTACAATACCTACAAATAAAGCAAAATACTTAGGAACAAGCTCAGCCAAAGATGGGAAAGAGTTCTGTAATGAAGACTGTAAAACATTGATCAAAGAAGTTGAAGAGGACACAAAAAATGGAAAGATTTTCCAGGCTTGTAGATTGGAATAATTAGTATTGTTAAAATGTCCACACTACCCAAAGCAATCTACAGATTCAATGCAATACCTATTAAAATATCAATGGCAATCTTCACAGAAATAGAAAAAAAAGTCTGAAAATTTATATGGAACAAAAAAAAGACCAATATGACAAAGCCATCCTGCAAAAAAGAACAAAACTGGAAGAATCACTTTACCTGACTTCAAATTACACTACAGAGCTGTAGTAACCAAAACAGCATGGCACTGGCATAAAAGCAGACATGCAGAACAATGAAACAGAACAGAGAGCCCAGAAATAAAGCCACACAGCTATAGTGAACTTACCGTCTACAAAGGTACTAAGAACATGCAACAGGGAAAGTGAAATATCTGCAATAAATTATGCTGGAAAAACTGAATATCCATATACAGAAGAATGAGACTGGACCCTTAACTCTCACTATACACAAAAATCAATCCAAAATCAATTAAAGACTTAAATCTAAGACCTCAAACTATGAAATTACCAAAGGAAAACATTGCAGAAATTCTGCAGGATATTAATGGTCTGCAAAAGGACTTCTTGAGTAATACCCACAATGCACAAGCACCCAAAACAACATTAGACGAATGGAACACATCAACCTCAAAAGCTGCTGCACAGCAAAGGAAACAACCAACAAAGACAAGAGACAACCCACAGAATGGAAGCAAACACTTGCAAGCTACCCATCTGACAAAGCGTTATTATAGACCGTACAAGGAGCTCCAACAACTCAATAGGATAAAGAAAATAATATGATTAAAAGATGGGCAAAGAATCTGAATAGACATTTCTGAAAAGAAGATGCACAATTGACCAAATGAGAAACATCTTTAGTCACCAGGGAAACGCAAATCCAAACTACAGTGAGGTGTCATCTCATTCCAGTTAAAATGCCTTTCATCAAAAGACAGGCACTAACGAATACGGGCAAAGACAAGGAAAAGAAGCCCTTGTACATTGTTGGTGGTTACGTTAATGCCAACTACTTGAGAAAACAGTATGGCAGTTCCTAAAAAAAGTAAAAACAGAACTGTCATGTGATCCAGCAATCCCTCTGCTGGGTATATATTTCCAAAGGAGGGGAATTCAGTACATCATAAAGATGTCTATGGTCCCATATTTACTGCAGCACTGCTCACAACAGCCAACATGTGGAATGTCCACCAACCAATGAACCGATCGAGAAACTGCGGTACATATACGCAATGGAATATTACACAGCCACAAAAGAATGGAATCCTGCCATCTGCAACATCATGAATGGGACTGGAAAATAGTCCCATGATGTTAAGTGAAATAAATCGAGCGCAGACAGACCAGTCTTGCATGCTCTCACTCATAGGAGGGAACTGAACATTAGAAACAATGGAGCTCCTGGAGACACAGAGTTGATGACAGTCATCAGAAGGAAGGGTAGTGGGGGTGGGGAGATAGAGTAGGGATGACGGATAGGTGAAAACATAGTTGAGTGAACAGTATCTGATAGCATGATGAAATGACGATAAACAACAAGTTAGAGAATACTTTAAAGTAATTAAAGTAGCGGAATTGGAATGTTCCTATCACTAAGAAAGGTTAAATGTACTATAATTACCTTGATTTAATTAATGTACACTCTACGACTACAACAATATACTCAATATATTCCAATCACATTTGTTATGTTGTATATTGGATCTTACAGCTCTTGTTCTTGAAAAAGTCAAATGTGGCTTGAATATTACCACGTTAATAACAGTTTTTTGCTTTCTTAAAAATTTGTATACATTTTTTGGCACCCTCTATATATTAAAAATAAAAAACAAAACCCCCAATTAAGGCATTTGTAACAGACACACATGACCTTAGGAGATGCCAAACACATCTAGTTTTGTTTCCGAACATCAGAGAATAATTTATATCTATAACAAGAAGATATGTGAGATAAGAGAAAACAACAGAATGGTCTTTCCCTGAGAGTTCACACTATTATTTTAATTACATAAAGTCAGGAACTAAAACATTTCATATGTATTTGAAAAAAACTTACATTCTCCTAAACATTTCAGAGGCTTGGAATATTAACATAAATAACAAAGATTTATAGGAAATGACTCATTGAAATGTGAATATAGTATATGAGCACTCAAGTAAATGCTTGAAAATGAGCAATGGCCCTGATCAATAAAGAATGAGCTATTTAATAAAAAAATAGAGCTGGTATCAACTCTCTCTTTAATAGGAACATTGCTCCTTTGTAGTTTATTCCTACTTTATTTCAAAGAGCTTGCATGGGGGTGTGATCAGGTGTTGGGTGTCTGTTGTAATGCACTCATTTTAAGGGAACAATTATAATTAGATAATAAACAAAGCCACTATCCTCTTGTAAACCACTTTGCCTTGAAGGACAAAGAAAACAGATTAAAAGGGGGAAGGAAGCCAGATCAATTTGGGATGATATACCAATGTCCCAAGTAATTGGCTTAGAGAAGAATGAACAGGCAGCATTTTAATAGCAGGCTCTGGGTTCTGTCCATTGCAATGGGCCTTGAGGCTCCGCTCTTCCTCAGATAAAATCTTTCTTCCTGCTATAAAATAAGTTTCATGATATTGGTCTAAGAGGCTAAAGGGGCCAGTTCTTTACACAAGAGCTTTGGATTGTTTTCTGTATGATTTTAGTTTCTTCGAGGTGAATGTTTTCTGATTGTAGAAAATTCTGCCCTGCTAATGAAGTTCTATTTATTCAGTCATTCATTCACAGAACATTTCATTGAGAACAAGACAGACAAATCCTCTGCCCCCCGCAGATCTATGTTCTGGTTGAGGAAAATAGTGACAAATGTGAAAACTGATTGATTAAGTCAATGATTAATTCAAAACTGCCATGTGGAAGGCAGGTGCAATACAGAGGATTTCATAAGAATTCCTGGCTACTCACAGGAAAAGATTGGGGCATTTAAGCACAATGCTTATTGTTACCCAAACTAGAGCTTTTCAGCATCTTTACTTCTGAATGGTGTACTGGTTCCTGTTCGACCAACGTTCCTGCAATGTTGGGGTTCTATGTGTTGCCTCTGGTTCTCTCATGCTCCACATATGATTGGGGGGTACCTAGATGGTTCAGTGTGTATCACATATCCAACACCTCTTACCACTTCCATCACTAACACAAAAGTCCAAGTCACATCACCTTCTACCTGGATCTGTAGTGGCCTCTAAACCAACCTGCAGACTCCTCCCACCTCTACCTCTCTCCTCCCGGCACCTGCAGCCAGTGAACGCAAATTGGACCATGTCACTGTTTACTGGTGACTCTCGGGGGGCCTCTCAAAAGTACTCAGAGCAGAAGTCACAGCCCCTCACCCTGCCTCCCAAGCCCACTAGTCCACTTCTCCCACCTCAGGGCTCACCTTTCTCCTCTCCTGCACACTGGTTTCCTTGCTCTTCTTTGTACCCAGAACTCTCTTAATCCACATATTTGCATCCTTTAGATCTCAGCTCGAATGGCACTTGATCAATGAAGTCATCCAGGATCAGCTTGTCAAAAGTAACACACCCAACTCTCCCCAGCTCTGCATAGCTTCTTTTTTTGCTTTAAAATTTTTTACATACAATTATAACTCTTTGCCATGTTTGTTTTATTTATTTTGTGTTTATTTTCTTGTCTTCCCCCAATTAGAATGTAAATGTCACGAGAACAGAGCTTTTATTAGTTAGGTTTTCTGCTTTCTCCAGTTTCTAGAATAAGTCGCAGCTGTCACAGTAGTGGGCTGTGTACCTGTGTGGGTCAGCCCTCCCTAACACGAACAGCAATTCTACTCTTTCTCTCATTGAGTGAGTTTTAACAGCTTCAGACTATTTTTAAATTTTCCCTTCCAGTCCTTTCCTTCTTTCTCCTACACTCCATCCTTGTTGGGAACAAAGTCCTGTGTCACCAGCAGAGAAGGGGACACCAGTGAACATGATCATGGTGCTTGCACAGAAACTCCATACTCCATGACCTTCCTGCAGTGCATGGGAGTGATCCTGGCTGAGATCAAGGCAACAAGCCATTTAATTAAAACTCCTGCAAGACAAGCTCGCTGGCTCGTCACAGCTCCTGTTGATAAGCCAGTTTCACATTCAATACTGAAATAATTATATAGAGAGGTACTTTTGTATGTAGGGTGCGTGGGTGCGTTTAGTGCTCTACATAATTAAAGTAGGATTTTCTCCACATCCTTGTCCCAGATGGAGCTCAAAGTCTTCGTTCAAATTTACTTCATTCTAAAACTTCCCTCTTGCAGTATTTCTTCTATTTCTGCACATCCCCAAGAGGCTCTGGGAGCTGCTGTTGGTGCAAACCTACCTCAAGACCCAGTTAACCCGTATTTCATCTACCAGATACAAAGGTCTTTGTGCCAAAAATACCTAATTATGAAACCTGAGTAACATAAAACCTAAAGCTACACATTCTATTATACAGAGCCAGGTACATCATGTACTACCAGGAGGAATTCTCTTTTTCATTAAGTATTGCCATCTAAAAGAACTATGCCATATTTTGCTACTAATGTAAGAGAGGAACTTTTCTGTGGGGGAGGGGTGTTTAGTAGTCTACATAATTAAAGTGGGCTTTTCTCCACTGCCTGATCTCAGATGAAGATCACAATTTTTGCTCAAATTTACTTCACTCCGAAATTTTTCTCCATTCATGTGTATCGTTGGTGCTGGAATCTCTATTCTGCTTATTGGTCTGCTTGTTTCTGCATTAATCCCAACCTTAACTGCACAGAATAGTGTAACAGTAGGTGAGCAAGGTCTTCCCTACTATTTTACTAATTTTATGGTTTTCTTTGAATTTCTTAAGATTTTTCATTATATATAGATTTTATACAGTTCCAGTTCCATGGAAGATGGTTACAGGGCGGGAACTGCATGGTATCTCTGTATTAAGTGGGAAGGATCAGCACTGCTGGGGCACCCTGCCTTCCTACTGGGCCATTTCTTCAGAATTTTTTCTTTCAGTAAAATGTATTTTGTTTTCATAGGGATGCTAAAACATTCTATTTGAATATATTCCTCTAGGATTGTACCAGTCATCATTAATAGCCAATAGTCACTTTACCACGGAATCTTATCTTTAATTTATTTAATGATACCTGCTTCCATTTGGAAGAAAATATTTCTAGAGTCTGTTTTCATAATACTTAAATATAAGTTACAGGGGATTATATTTGAATTAAGAAAGAAAAATGTCAGGGTGGCGACTGTGGCTCATCAAGTAGGGCGCCAGCCCCATATAACAAAGGTGGTGGGTTCAAACCCGGCCTCGGCCAAACTGCAAAACAAAAAAAATAGCCGGTGTTGCAGCGGGCGCCTGTAGTCCCAGCTACTTGACTGAGGCAAGAGAATCCCCTAAGCCCAGGAGTTGGAGGTTGCTTTGAGCTGTGTGACACCATGGCACTCCACCAAGGGCGATAAAGTGAGACTCTGTCTCTACAAAAAAAAAGAAAGAAAAATGTCTTAATAAATTTTTAGGGCACCCTGTTTGGAAGGCAGCTGTGCTAACCACTACACAAAAAACACCTTGGGGAGATTCTTTTTGGGTCTTATTGGGAAGAGGAGAGGCTTTTCTAAACAAGACTGAGGAAAAGAGCCATGTTTGAGGGCCTGAAATTTTAAATGGAATCATAATAGCCACAGTACACAAAGACAAAAGGCTAATGCTAGGTTTGGATAAATATACTTGCATCATACATTAAAAATAGAATAGTTTACCAGACCTGTTATATAATTCACATTACTTTCACAGTTTGAAAAGAAAAAGATAATCTTATTGACAAACAGATTTAAAATGCTACTTCAAGACAAGGAAACCCAAATGACTCTTAAATGCATAAACAGATGCTTGGCCTCACGAACAGTAAGGCAAATAGAAAAATAAATGCAATATCTGCTGATCTCTAGTCGAGGTGTGTTGGAATCTGTATGGGTGTCCGCAGGGCTGGGCTGACCACCTGGCTCTCTTGGTTTGGGGTACAGGGCCGGTCCCCACATTCCATTTTCCTTCCAATTGTCTAGCCCCAGAGAGTGTTACAGGAAGAATGGAGACCAACACACCCCTATATAACCACCAACAAGGTCAAACTTGGTATTTTGGTATTTTTTAGTACTTTGGGATAGATATAGACATTAGGTACTGTACCTACTTCAGAAATTATCAACTAAATGCAACGACTCATGTGACTTGTTCATGGTAAGTAGCCTATGTATAGAGGGTTACAACCTAGGCTTTCCAACACGTCCACACCAAATGTTCTGTTCATGTGCCAGATCACACTGGATTGTTTTAATGAATATGCGATTATTATTATTATTATTATTTTGAGACAGATTCTCAAGCTCTAACCCTGGGTAGAGTGCCATGGCGTCATAGCTCACAGCTACCTCCGGCTGGTGAGCAAAGTTACGTGGGAGGCCCGCCCTAGCTCCTGGCGGCCAGAAAGCTAAGTTATACATCAAAACCTGTGACCCACAACCCACACAGAGGAAAGGTCCTGTGCACCTTTATACCCAGTGGGACAAAAGTGGCAACACACTCAGAAGCAGTTACGTAAGTGTGACTTCACTGTGCCCTGTTAAGGCTGTCTAGGAGCACAAGGTGCCTTCCCATGAGTAAGAAAGTCCAAACGTGTTCCCTTACCCCATAGGTGTGCAATTAATATTGTTGGATAGATAAAGAGATTACTTCAGGGCTAGATGGCAGCTTGGCTGTGTGCTGGCTGACACTGTCCTAGATTATACACATCTATACACACAGCGATGGGAGCCAGATGAGATAAAGGCAGATCTGACAGTAACCTTGGGCACCCAGTCCAGGAAAGGTCTCCAGAGATGCTCTAGCCTCAGTTGGAGGTAGCTGTGAGCTATGAAGCCATGGCACCCTACCCAGGGTAAAAGCTTGAGAATCTGAGAAGGGGTCCTAGAGATGGGGTCTTGCTTTTGCTCAGGCTGGTCTCAAACTCCTGAGCTCAAGCTATCCACCTCACTTGGCCTCCCAGAGTGCTAGGATTACTGGCGTGAGCCAGTGGTTAGCATGCAATCCACACAAGAGGGGAAGTGAGTCCTAACCTTGCCTGGGCCTAAATAAAAAAAAAGAAATACCTCATTTAACTTTGTGATTATTATTTCCTTAAACTTTCTGGTAGAACCTAATTTTGTGTTATACAAAATTATAAGAGCATTCTATTATGAGTAGTAAACTACAGACAACTTTCACTGTGTAGGAAGCCAAAAGGAAAAAGGTTCTGTCTTTGAGTTTTCTGACACAAGTCTATCAATTTACAAGTTTATTCCTTTCCCTTAAATATCAATTACACTGTTATAGATGGTGGTAAACTGGATCAAGTATAAGTATAGTACATAAACTCTTCTAATCAAATAATGCCATTAGCAATTTCAAAGGCTAAATAGATAGTAATTCCAAAATTTACCTACCACTATAATTTTGAAGATGCCTATGAAATCATGATAAAATTGAATTACCTTTAAAATATTATATAAAAAGACCACATATATGAATAACCACGTTTCACTTTGGAATGTTACTTTTCTAAAGCTTGTATGTGAAAAAAATGGAGATTACAGAAATAAACTTTAAAAAAAGAGCATATACATGGTTAAGATAAATTAATAACCAAATTTTCAAATTCCTATAAGGAAAATGTACTGAACTATTTCCTATAGATCTTGAATATAACCATCTTGACATTATAGATACCTGTGGGCTGACTTCACATCATAATGTTTATTACTTTAGGTACTATTACTGAACTATACCATAGCCTTGCCGAATTATTTTGCATAATGTTTTGCCTTTTTTGATGATAAGAAGCAGGCGATACTTTCTTAACTATTAAATTATCTACAGGAAAAAAAAAACTTACTTTCTTTACACAGTTTCAAGAGAACAACTTATTTTCCCTCAAATGAAAACAAACACTAAGATTTTGAATATTTAAATATGTCTTTGGATAAAGAGAGTATAAGGATCCTGGAGTGACAGCCTTTGTATTGACCTGGATGGAAGTGGAACACATTATTCTTAGTAAAGTATCACAAGAATGGAGAAGCAAGAATCCCAAGTACTCAATTTTGATATGAAGACAATGACAATTAAGGACATGGGGACATGGTAGGGGTGGAGGAAGGGGAGAGCAGAGACAGAAAGAATGAGGGAGGGGTAGGGAAAGGAAGAGCAGAGAGAGGGAAGGAGCAAGGGGGGTGGGGTCTTGGTGTGTGCCACACCTTTTGGGGGCAAAATAAGATTGTAAGAGGGACTTTACCTAACAAATGCAATCAGTGTAACCTGGTTTCTTGTGCCCTCAATGAATCCCCAACAATTAAAAAAAACCCCAAAACCCCAAATTTTAAAAGGGATAACCAGTATTTAAACGTAATCTAATCTTCAACAATGTCTACAATTTATACTGATCTCTGTTAACATCTGTCAAATTTCTATTATCTGAGTGAAGAAAATTAAATGGCAAAATAAAAGATTCCCAATATCAGCTCATAATCCTTATATGCTATCATCATTTGCAAGTGTCCCCAATTTAGCTTTCTTATACCTCTTTTTTTTTTTTAATTAAATCATAGCTGCGTACATTAGTGCACTCAAGGGGTACAATGTGCTGGCTTCATATACAATCTGAAATGTTTTCATCAAACTGTTTAACATACCCTTCATGGCATATTCTTAGTTACTGTATGAAGACATTTGTACTCTGCATTTAGTAAGGTTTGCCTGTACCCTTCTAAGATGCACCATAGGTGTGGCCCCACCAATTACCCTTCCTCTACCCCAACCTCCCCTCTCCCCTCCCTTCCCATATTCTTGTGCTATAGATGGGTTATAGCCTTCATATGAAACCTTTGAATTAGCTTCATAGTAGGGCTGAGTATACTGGATACTTTTTCTTCCATTCTTGAGATACTTTGCTAAGAAGAATATGTTCCAGCTCCATCCATGTAAACACGAAACAGATAAAGTCTGCATCTTTCTGGAAGGCTGCATGGTATTCCATGGTATACATGTACCACAATTTATTAATCCATTCATGGGTCAATGGGCACTTGGGCTTCTTCCATGACTTAGCAATTATGAATTGGGCTGCAATACACATTCTGGTACAGATGTCTTTGTTATGATGTGATTTTTGGTCTTCTGGGTATATACCTAGTAAAGGAATTATAGGGTCGAATGGAAGGTCTATTTTTAGATCTCTAAGTACTCTCCAAACATCCTTCCAAAAAGAACATATTAGTGTGCATTCCTACCAGCAGTGTAGAAGTGTTCCCTTTTCTCCACATCCACACCAACATCTCTGGTTTTGGGATTTTGTCATGTGGGCTAATCTTACTGGAGTTAGGTGATATCTCAAAGTAGTTTTGATTTGCATGTCTCTGATGATTAAGGATCTCTGTTTTTGTGCCAGTACCATGCTGTTTGATCACTATCGATTTATAGTAGCGTCTCAGGTCTGGTAGCATTATTCCTCCTGCTTTGTTTTTATTTCTGAGTAATGTCTTGGCTATTCGAGGTTTTTTTCTGATTCCATATAAAATGAAGTATTATTTTCTCAAGATCTTTAAAATATGACAATGGAACTTCGATAGGAATTGCATTAAAATTATATATTGCTTTGGGTAGTATAGACATTTTAACAATGTTGATTCTTCCCAGCCATGAGCATGGTAAATTTTTCCATTTGTTAACATTTTCAGCTTTTTATTTTCTTAAAGTTTCATAGTTCTCTTTATGGAGATCTTTCACATCCTTTATTAGGTAAACTCCCAAATATTTCATCTGCTTTGGCACTACTGTGAAAGGAATAGAGTCCTTGACTGTTTTTTTGGTTTGACTATTGTTGGTATATATAAAGGCTACAGATTTACGAGTGTTGATTCTGTAGCCTGAGACATTGCTGTATTCCTTGATCACTTCTAAAAGTTTTATAGTAGAATCCCTGGTGTTTTCCAGACATACAATCATATCATTTGCGAAGAGTGAAAGTATGATCTCTTGACCTATGTGGATACCCTTCATCGCCTTTTCTTCCCTGATTGCAATGGCTAAAACTTCCATTACAATGTTGAAGAGCAATGAAGACAATGGACAACCTTGTCTGGTTCCTGATCTAAGTGGAAATGGTTTCAAATGAACTCCATTCAATACGATATTGGCTGTGGGTTTCCTGTAGATGGCCTCTATCAGTTTCAGAAATGTCCCTTCTATACCAATTTTTTAAAGTGTCCTGATCATGAAGGGATGCTGGATATTGTCAAAGCTTTTTCTGCATCAATTGAGAGAATCATATGGTCTTTATTTTTTAATTTGTTTATGTTTTGGATTACATTTATAAATTTACGTATATTGAACCAGCCTTGAGACCCTGGGATAAAGCCCACTTGGTCATGGTGTATAATTTGTTTGATGTGTTGTTGAATTCTGTTTGTTAGTATCTTGTTAAATATTTTTGCATCAATATTCATTAGTGATATTGGTCTATAGTTTTCTTTTCT
>CAUYRH010139170.1:0-35141 GCA_963574655.1 Perodicticus potto | reverse complement strand
GGGTGGAGGGAGGGCAATTGGTGGGATCACACCTACAGTGCATCTTAGAAGGGTACAGGTGAAACTTACTAAATGAAGAATATAAATGTCTTAACACAAAATCTAAGAAAATGCCATGAAGACTATGTTAACCAGTTTGATGAAAATATTTCAAATTGTATATGAAACCAGCACATTGTACCCCATGATTGCATTAATGTACACAGCTATGATTTAATAAAATATATTAAAAAAAAAAAAAGAAAAGAAATAGCAGCTTCAATTTCATCTTGTAGTATACCTAGTAATTCTTAAAATGTGGGGGCCATGAGGAACACACTGAGAAATTCATGCACCCTCTCCCCAATATTAGGTATTTAAGACCTCTCTAAACCCACTTAAAAACTTTCGTAAAGAGTCATGTGGACCCCAATGAAAGTCCACAGTGAAGAATGTAAATAAAGATGCTTCTGTTTCCAGTTCAAGGCCTTAGCAGGAATATCTGTTACACAATCCAGGTACAAGATAATCTGTAAGAGGCCCTTTTGTTATTTCAAAACTCCATGAATACACATAATATTTACTTATCAATTAAAAATAAAGAGAAAATAATTAAAATAATAATATATCATGGCCCTCCAGGAGCACACGGTGAGTTTAATGTTTTAAAATATAGTCAAGTTTATCACCTAAAGGCCAAAGGAAATAAATCATATAATCACCTTGATTATTGATATTTGACAACATTAAAATATATATATATACGCATATATCTGTGTATATATATAAATATGCATATTATATATATTTATACACACACACTCAGAAAAGAATTCTTAGAACCTAGGAATAGAAAGATCGTATACTTTCTATTCTCTCTAATACTAGGGAATGTATATTTCAAATCAACAACCAACAGAATACTCACTGAAGTATTCCTTTGATATCAAGAAAGAGTCAAATTTTCCACTACAACCACTAACTATTATTTACATTATCTAAACAGTCATATCCAGTACAGTAATATAAAAGAGAGAGAGCGAGTCCTTGAAGTATTTATCAACTGAAACATTAGCAATTCAGTGCAACTTGGAGTCAAAATGCTGACACATTGAAATAATCATTATTCTTACTTTACAAATGAAAAAACAGAGGTTTGGAAAGGGTAAGTTGGCATTTACTAGCTAAGAAGTAAGAAAGCTAGGGTTGTAACACAAGTGTCTATGTTAATGTATGGCCTGCTTGTGTGACTCACTTCAATTTATACTCAGTAGGGTCCATAAGCAGCAAGCTTTCCTTTCTCTTGACTTTTAAAATCACTTAATCTACGCATTGCATTTCATGTCTTGTTTAACATTCATATAATAGCAAAAGAAAGTAAAAAGTTATATAAAAATGCAGAGGAAGAAGGATGGCCATTTTAACTTTAATCAAGGTATGAGCATCATTGTTTTGTTTTTTTAAATGATGTTTAAGTATATGGTATAATTTTAAAAAGCACTTAGGTGTTGGACCCCTGAATTCTTGCTAACTCTATATAAGCCACTAGCCAAATTACTTGTCTGGACTTCTTTTCATTATCTATACATTAAATGTGTTACAGTAAACGTTTTCTAAGATTCTATGAGCCTGTGATTTGAGTCCACAATAGAAGGCTTTGGAAGGCAACCTAGAGTGTTTAGAGTTCTTCCAGCTTATCATTCCAGGCACTTGTCCCTACTGGGCCAAGACAGAGCTAGATGCTGCCTCTATATACCTTTGAATCCTCTAATTCTATAACTCAGAACTTACTGTGCTCTTCATGCAATCATCCTTTTATCTTCCTTATTAAAATGTAAGTTCTTTGAATACAGGGCCTGAGTCTTCTTATCATTTGTTAGAAAAGCAGAACCCCATATAGAACAAGAGGATAGCATCTGAAATTGGATTGGTTTGGCTCTCAGAGTCACATCCACCTTCTCTAGCTCCAAGTCCTTGGGAGAGCTACTAGACCACTTTCTGCCTTGAAATACTCACATGCGAAATTGAAATAATGATGGCACCTGACACACAGAATTATGTGGGTTTGTGTAAAGACATGTAAAATCACACAAGAAGACCTGGCTCATAATAGACACTTAACAAAGTCCAATACTATTATCATCACCAATGTCTAATAGTTTCTAATATAGAGTAGACACCCAAATATTTGCTAAAAAAGTAAATAATTAATATTGCCCTAACAACTTAAGATGTGAAATTAAGATTTCAAATCAATAAAAATGTAGCTTACTTTGGCAGTGCACTTAATACAAAACGAAATGCTTCTAGGTATATTACCTAGACCATTCACTTTGCATTATATTAGGGGGTACATGTATTTAGGAACATCATTGAATAGTAACTCAACATGTTTTTTCTGGCTGGCTTATGGTTTCAAACTCTGGAGAAAACTTGCCCAAACTTCACAGATAAGGGCTTGTAATAAAGAGAATCATAATTGCCAACCATCCTTGAAATATACAAAAACAAAGACTATAACGGAATGTGGTTAGATGAGAGACTTGTAAACTCTATGAAAAATCACCAACCAATATGATTTCCAGGCTGGAGCATGGCCTCAACTCTTCTCTCCATTTAGATACTGAGCCTTAATTCATAAAGGTTCCTGTCTTGGTAGGTTTCCCATTAAATTCTTCACTGCAAGCTCCCTCACCCTGTTTCCACTCTGTGCCTGGGTATGTAGTAATAATATTATGAGTTTTCCTAACATAATGGTGCTAGCTCACTTGTAACAATAAACCCAACCAGAATAAATTTAACTTGCAAATTATGTTTCAGTGTGCCACATCCTCAGCTGAATAGGGACACACATATAAAATTTAACTCTTAAGAGTGACACTATCACAGTGTCATAGAGATAAATAGTTCTATATTTGTGCTTGTCCATCCTTAGAAAATCATAATCCTAAGAGCAAGTCTTATCAATTCTTTCAGGAACAAGGACAACCAGATAGGAAAAAGAAGTTTTTTTGGATTTTTTTTTTTTTTTAGACAGAGTCTCTCTTTGTCACCTTCAGTAGAGTATCATGGCATCTTAGCTCACAGCAACTTCAAACTCTTGGTCTCAAGTGATTCTCTTGCCTTAGCCTCCTGAGTAGCTGAGACTTCAGGCACCTGTCACAATGCCTGGTTCTATTTCTAGAGAAGGGGGTCTCACTCTTGCTCAGACTGGTATTGAACCCATGAGCTCAGGCAATCCACCCCCTCAGCCTCCCAGAGTATTACAGGCATCAGCCACTGTGCCCGGCCTAGGACGCCACATTCTTTTAAAAGGTATTACAGAAGTCTGAACTGCTGTTTCTCCAAGATATAATTTCTAACTTTGTTAGCTATTTTCTGTTCCCCATACATTCAAACACTATTTTCTTCAATAGATACCTAAATAGAAAGATACCAAAAAGGCACCCAAGTGCTACACATAAGCATGATTCATAACTATAACCCTCCCTAGAATTTTGGCCTGAAATTAGGAGAGATGAAACCAAAGGGTTTGGGATACAGTACCTTGAGCAGCTATCCTGTCCCCTCTGGGCTTCTGACAAGAGGACTGCCAAGTTGTCATTCCTTTATAACACCAATAATCCTGTAGTCTCACCACTATCTTCCACTGATCACACCCTGGTGGTAAGATAATTTGCCCTGTGTCACTCAGTAATTAGCCAACTACACCGACAACGTACACTGCATACATTTCAGCTTTGAAATATTCAGCTCCCAACATGATTTCTTAAAACAACAATGATGTTATGGCAGATTAATTTGTCAGTAGGTTGACATTAAATTGTTTTCTCAGCTGTATTAAGTGACAAGAATCAGTTCCACATGTTTACCATATAGACCATGATTTATGACTTGTAAAATAAACTTGAAATTTTTGCTCACCAAAATAATTTTTAAATTTTAATTCTGAGGTTATTTATGTCCCTGATCCCACAAAAAGGTATTCCTCCCTTAAAAGCTTCCTTTAATGACTATGCCAAGATACAAAAGAAGCCTTCAAATGTACTCTCTCATGCTACTTCAAAATACATTATTTCCAGTTATAGAAAATGAAGCAAATAGCATTGAACATATAACCCTACATACATACTCCGCTGAAATAACTGGCAAAATTGCTTTGAAAAAAGAAGGCATCAACAATTTGCCTGCACACTGTTACCAAGGCAAGACCAAAGGCTGACAGCTAAAAATGTATTGTCTTTCTGCATGAACATATTTTAGATAAGCTTAATTGCAAAGGAAATTAGATCAGAGTCTGATTCTATGGGAAAAGACAGAACTATACTCTGATTTCCCAATGCAGTAGGATGTGGTCTGTTTACACAGGTTGAACAATCCCTAGACCTCCATTCAATAACTCACCAAAAATCCCTGCCAGGCTTATATTTAACCCACCATCCTTGCCACCAGCAATAAACACAGTATATGACTAGGTCATCAAGAAATGAAGCAAGAGGACTGGTGAAATCAGATGGTTATTCAAAAGAAGTAGAATATTCCCAGGCTCTCCTTAAAATGCCCTTTTTATTGGATTTTCAAAGGTTTACCCAGGGCTAAGAGGGATAATCCTGTCATGTTTTCCAAAGGGAAATTTTTGATAAATTTGGCTATTAATGCATGTAGCAATTGAAAATAGATAATAGGGGATTGTCACTGATAAAAATATAAAACTTTAAATACCCCACGAAAAGTGAGAGCGTCTAATAGGTTTGTTTTTGTTTGGGGAAAAGAGTAATGGAAAGTATTGTTTCTGAAAATAGACGATGTGTGTAGCATTTTATAAAGAAGTTCTATGTTTCACAGCACTGAGTAACATAAGTAAATCAAAAAGATGAAAGATAAAATATCTTTATCATTGGGTTTGTTTCTAAATGTATAGCTATACTCATCTGAGTCAAAATTTCAGTTATTCTGATGCTTGGCAGACACTCTCTGACCAAGCACTGAATTTCAATCCTCTTCTTCTCTTCCCATTTCATAATCAGCTCTCACTTCATATTTCGTTTGTTGAATGAATGACGAATATCCAAACATAGTCTAACTAAGCTATACCTAGATAATTCTTGAAATACGAAATTGCAGTCACCAAGAATATGCAGATACACATGTTCCTTAATAGCTTGGCCCCATGGAAAGATTTTTAAAAGTTAAACAGGTAATGGTAAAGGTGTTGGAGAAGGGTGGACCTTTAAGTACCTCACCGTCATTCACTGTCATCTATGACCATAAGCATTTTGAGGTTGTCCCTGTAGTTCCCAATGGATCTTTATTCTCTAATGCTCTATCCCTGCCCTTTCTGTGCTATTACCAACTCCATCTCTCCACAGGATCACCCACAGCTGATCATATGGAAGATGTCACTTCTACTAGAACCGAGACTGAGAAAGTGACTCCCTTATATTAAAATATCCTACCTTATGGAGTGGGATGGGAAGAGAGGGGAGGGGGAGGTTTGATAGAGGGAGGGTAAACAGCGGGACCACACCTATGGAGCATATTAGGAGGGTACAAGTAAAATCTGTCAAGTGTAGAACATAAATGTCTTAGCACAATAATCAAGTAAATGAGGCAAAAGCTATGGTTGATTGGTTTGATGTAAGCACGTCAGATTGTATAAAAAAATCAACACGTTGTACCCCACATATGCATAGATGTATTCATGATCTATGTGTATATGACTTAATAAAAAAATAAAAATTTTAAAAAGTCCTACCTTGAGTTAATTTTTAATTTCTTTTTCTTTTTTTAAGTTTTATCTGCTTTCACTCTCTGCCCAAACACTGAATTTCAATCCTCTTCTCCTCATCCCATTTCATAATCGGCCCCATCTCTCTTAGCTCAAAAGCAATATTCCTCACAGAACTTTTTCTCATTCCTGTTATATTCTCCTAAATTCTACCACAGATTCTATAACCAATGAATGGCATAAGCTGGAATTTATGGGGTATAATTGTAAAAGCAATTTTTACTCCTCCCCCCGGTCTTCTCTCTCTCTAGCCTTAGTTGGTTATTTTTTTTTTTTTTTTTTTAGTGTTGGAGATTCATTGAGGGTACAAAGAACTAGATTGCATTGATCACATTTGTTAAGTAAAGTCCCTCTTATAATCACATTCCACCCCCAAAAGGTGTGTTAAACACCGAGACAGCCTCACCCTCCTTTTCTGTCTTTGCTCACCCCTTCCCCCACTCCCTACTGTGGACTGGGTCGTCATATCAGAACTGAGTACATAGGATTCTTGCTTCTCCATTCTTGTGATGCTTTACTAAGAATAATGTGTTCCTCTTCCATCCAGGTTAATACAGAAGATGTAAAGACTCCATCTTTTTTAATGGTGAGTAGTATTCCACAGTGTACATTGACCACAATTTGTTAATCCATTCCTGGGTTGGTGGGCATTTAGGCTGTTTCTACATTTTGGCAATTGGAAATTGAGCTGCAATAAACAGTCTAGTGCAAGTGTCCTTATGGCAAAGGGATCTTTTTTCTTCGGGGTAGATACCCAGTAATGGGATTGCAGGATCAAATGGAAGGTCTAGTTTGAGTTCTTTGAGGGTTCTCCATACTTCCTTCCAAAAAGGTCGTATTAGTTTTCAGTCCCACCAGCAGTGTGAAAGTGTTCCCTTCTCTCCACATCCACGGCAGGATCTGCAGTTTTGAGATTTTGTGATGTGCAACATTCTCACTGGGGTTAGATGATATCTCAGGGTGGGTTTAATTTGCATTTCTCTAATAATTAGGGACGTTAACCTTTTTTCATAGTTTTGTTAGCCATTTGTCTGTCTTCTTTAGAGAAGGCTCTATTCATCTATCTTGCCCATTGATATAAGAGATTGGAGGCTTTTTTCATGTTGATTAATTTGTGTTCTCTATAGATCCTAGTTATCAAGTTTTTGTCTGATTCAGAGTATTCAAATATCCCTTTTTCATCATATAGGTTGTCTGTTTGCTTAGTCTGTTGTCTCCTTAGCTGTATAGAAGCTTTTTCAGTTTCATTGTTTATTTTTGTTGTAATTGCCACAGAAGTCTTCTTCATAAAGTCTTTCCCCAGGTCAATATGTTCAAGTGCTTCACCCATGCTTTCTTTGAGGATTTTTATCATTTCATGCCTTAAACTTAAGTCTTTTATCCATCTTGAATCAATTTTTGTGAGTTGAGAAAGGTGCAGGTCCAGTTTCAGTCTTTCACGTGTGGATATCCAGTTCTCCCACCACCATTTATTGAAGAGGGAATCTTTCCCCCAATGTATGTTCTTGTTGTTTGGTTTATCAAAAATTAGGTGGCTGTAAAATGTGAGTTTCATTTCCTGGTTTTCTATTCAATTCCAGATGTCTATGTCTCTATTTTTGTGCCACTACCAGGTTATTTTGACCATGATGGCCTTGTATTATAGCCTATAATCTAGTAGGCTGATATCCCCAGCTTTGTTTTTATTACTAAGAACTGCCTTTGCTGTACAGGGTTTTTTCTGGTTCTCTACAAAATGAAGAATTTTTTTTTCCAAGTCTTGAAAATGTGGTATTGTTTTTTTTTTTTTTAATAGGGATGACATTAAATCTATACATTGTTTTGGGAAGTGTAGACATTTTGACAATGTTGATCCTTCCCAGCCATGAGCATGGTATGTTCTTCTATTTGTAAATATCTTCTGTTATTTCTTTTCTTAGGGTTTCATAATTTTCTTTGTAGAGGTCCTTCACCTCTTTTGTTAGATATATTCCTAGGTATTTCATTTTCTTTGAAGCTATGGTGAAGAGAATTGAGTCCTTAATTAGCTTCTCATCTTGGCTGTTATTGGCGTATACACAGGCTACTGGCTTGTGGACATTGATTTTAGACATTAGTATATTTTTTGATCACTTCCAGGAGTCTTGTGGTTGAGCCTTTCGGGTTATCTAAGTATAAGATCATATCGTCAGCAAAGAGTTTAACCTCCTCTGCTCCCATATGAATGCCCATTATTTCCTTCTCTTGCCTGATTGTATTGGCTAGTGTATTTCAGCACTATGTTGAATAGTAGTGGGAATAGAGAAAAACCTTGTCTGGTTCCAGTTGTAAGTGGAAAAGCTTTCAGTTTTCTCCATTCAGTAAAATATTAGCTGTGAGTTTCTTACAGATGGCTTCTATATCACTTTTGGTTTGTACCCTTTAATCCATTTTTCTCCTCTTCATCTTCCTCCTTCCCGTGCATACAATCTACCTAGTCTCTGTTATCTATTTCTCTACTCTTTAACTCCATTTGTTCCACTTTTTAGCTCCCGCATATAAGTGAAAACATGTAATATGTCCTTTGTACCTAGCTTATTTCACTTATAATGACCTTCAATTCCATCCATGTTGCTGCCAAGGACAGGATTTCATTTAGTGGATGAATGGTATTCTATGGAGTATTATACCGCATTTCCTTTATCCATTCATTCATTAATGGACACCTAGGTTAATTCCATATTGTGGCTATTAGCAATAGTTCTGCAATAAATATGCAAGTACAGGTATTTCTTTGGTATGCTGATTTCTTTCCCTTTGGGTAGATACTCTAAATAGTGGGTTTGTTAGATCAAATAATCATTATTTAAATTTCCAGTCCATCTTATTAACCAACACTTTACTCTTTACTCAAGACTATAACTTCTTCCTCTTTCCCTTTCCTCCTTACATAATCCCTTGTGGAAAGATGTGTTATTCATTTTTTCCCCTTTTTCTCTTTGATGGCATTCTTTTTCTATGCTTGACTTGCTAATTAAGATTTTTGGGAACTCAGAGTTTGCATAATAGGGAAGAAAAAAGGAAAAAGGAACAAGCAAATTCTTATTTGACTGACACTGTTGACATAGGTCTTCAGACTCTTTGTAACTACCATATGTTTTAAGATGACAAATTCCCTTGTAGTGGTTTCAATGGTTCTGGAAGTTTACCCTTAAGGGTATCTTCAACTCCAAAGCTCTTACTTCATGCAAAATTCATGCAATGCTTTCTATTCCTATAGCTGATACTACTATGTAGCCATCATTTTTTTTTTCATCACATTCATATGAGAGTACAAATGATTAGGTAACAGTGTTTGTGCTTCTTAGGTAAAGCTTAAGTTGTAGTTGAGCCCTTCACCCAGGGGGTGTGTTGTGTATACCCTTACATTGTGCACCTTAGGTTAGAGCTTACCAATCACACTCCCTCCTCCCCCCAGTTTGAATTCAATTGTGTTTTTCTTTTATGTGGGTGTGTAATTGTTTACTGGTTTCATATTAGTATTGAGTACATTGAATACTTGGTTTTCCATTCTTGTGATACTTTACTAAGAATAATGTGTTTCAACTACATCCAGGTAAATACAAAAGATGTAAAGTCTCCATCTTTTTATGGCTGAATAGTATTCTATGGCACATATATGCCACAGTGTGTTAAACCATTCATGTGTTGATGGACACTTGGGGTGATTCACCATCTTGGAGACTGTGAACTGAGCTGCAATAAACCTTCCAATACAAATGTCCTTATGGTAAAATTATTTTTTTCTTCTGGGTACTTAGCAATAGGATTGCAAGATCAAATGGAAGGTCTACTTTTAGCTCTTAAAGTATTCTCCATACTTCTTTCCACGGAAGCTATATTCCTTTGCAATCCCACCAGCAGTACAAAAGTGTTCCCTTCTCTCCACATCCATGCCAGCATCTGCAGCAACACCAAATAGAAATAAATGGGACATGATAAAGCTAAAAAGCTTCTGCATAGCTAAGGGAGCAACAGCTAAATCAAACAGAGAGCCTTCAGAATGGGAAAATTTATTTGCATGTTATGAATATGATGAAGAGCTCATAACTAGAATCTACAGAGAACTCACACTAATCAACAAGAAAAGAGTGAACAGTACCATTAATAAGTGGGCAAGAGACTTGAACAGAACCTTTTCTGAAGAAGACAGATGAATGGCCAACGAACACATAAAAAGGAAATACTAATCATCCCTAATCACCAGAGAAATGCAAATCAAAACCACCCTGAGGTATCACCTAACCCCAGTGAGAATAGCCATGACTTTTGGTAGTCTTCAACTCACATATCTCTCCGTTAGCATCTACCATCTTTCTAGGTGGTGCCATTAAATGAAAGTTAAATAGATTCCATGACAGCTTTTTCTCTCTATAGGAATTACCTATTTCTGATATTTGGAACCGCTTGTACAGTCTTTTCCCTTTAAAGTGCAAACTAATCCCCATGTGGCAGCAACACTCCACTCTGCCATCAAAGAAGTTTGTTAGCAATTCCAGGTGAACACAAGCAATCAATGAATCTGATTTTTTGTCCACTCAATGAATCCCCGCCTCATAAAAAAGAGGAACTTTAACATGAAGGATATTTTTTAGGTAGTGACCTTGAAACAAACAGTTGCAGAAGAGGGAAAGAAAGCAAGACTGAGAAGAAGAAGATACTGAACTGTGATACAGACTTGATGATATTTTTGGCTGGTGCTATAGGGTAATCACAAGCTACAGTGGCCTATCAGAGTTAACACATTTTAAACCAAGATGGCCAGGACTTTATTCTCCTCCTTCAGTTGTCCACTAGATATGAACAGTAATAGGAAGAGTATGACCCTGTACAAGAGAGCTTGCTGCAGCTAAAACAATCCTGAAGGAGCTGGCAGTTGAATGCTGTCTACCCGTAGCATTCCAAACAACTAGGGCAATAAATCCTTCCACAAATGGGAACCTGGGCAGCACATCTTCATGACCACGCCATCTGTCTCTGTTGCCCTCTAGATATTTCAGATGGAAGTAAGACATCAGCCCATATCTCTAACCTCAAGGATTCCCTATTATGCTCCTGAGCAGTCCCACTGAAGCCATCTACTAATCTCGAGGCAAGGACCAGCGCCCTCACACACACAGCTCCCTCCAAGGATGTAGTCTTCAAAAACCATACATTTCCACTCTTTTGAACCTTGCTCTGTGAGCTGTGTTTAGAGCTTAAAAGTCTGCATCTTCATCTAGCCATGTATTTGAAAATTTTGTACCTATTTCATCTTGCCATCACACTCGAAATTTCTAATTCAATATTCTGTTACTTACCCAGGGCTTGTGTTTCACTTTGAAAATTTTATTATGAGAAAAAAATAAGTAATTATTTCTTTCTTTCAAAGAAAGTATGCTTTCTTTGACAAAAAATGCAAAAAAAATGAGGAATAAACAGGAGCAGAAGAAATTAGTGAAAGAAATTTTTAAAAATAGAGCATAGGGTAGTGAAGTTGTAGTTTTTGATGTCATACTACAATCAAAAAGGTTACCTTGACTTTTGATAATTATAAAAATAGACCAAAATACATAAGTTCATATACAAATGTTCACTTACTCGTATATAACTAAATAAGAATCTAATCTTTCAAAGTTATTTATATATTGAACCTAAACTACATCAGTGATAAAAATAAAGAGCATCAAAATGCCAGCAAACTCATAAGCATCCACATAAAGAAATGATGGACTAAAACAAAAAAATAAGTAGCAATATAGCTGTTTCTATCTTTATTTTATCTTCATGGAGCAAATTTAAGAATTCATTTAGAATGTGTTCAGCAGATTTTATTCCAAAAGAAAAAATGTTAATACCAAAAAATGGTATGTGAAGGACTACTGTCCAATTATAGGGCTATCACAGCACAATCTTATAATGCATTATGCCTGAAATTATACCATGGTAGTTTATTTTATTTGTGTTAAGCCAATATTATCTAATAGGAAGCAAAACTTAAGAAAAATAATACATTAAGCCATTAATAAGCCCCAGTCACATTTTAGTGTGCACTAGAATACTACCTGTGTATCAGAAATGTAATATTTCAGACAGCATGATACAGGGAAAACTATAGCATTAACTACAGACCACTGCTTAGAATGGAGGCCTAGGAAATTAGGGGTGAAATAAGGGACAGGAATGGATAAAAAAAAAATGGATCCCAAGGATTCCAAAGAGAGCCATACATTGTGATTATTAAATTTATCTCCAACCCCAACTTCTTCATTGTGTTCTGTATTCATACATGCAGCAGCCAAACTGATGATTTCATTTAGGTGTCTAGCAGACATCTCAAACTGAATAGAACTAAGCTAGAACACTGTGTTCCCTCTTCACATCCATTCCTCCCTCATTTTCCATCCCCCTCTTAAGTGGCACTACCAGTTACTCACCAACTTACTCAAACCAAAAGATCTATGAGTCCCCCTGGATTCCCCTTTCCTTCAACTTCAAATTCAAATCCCACAGCAATTCTGTTGTTTGAGTCTACCTCCAAATTATATTTGATATCCAGAAATGTTTGTTGAATCAACAAATGAGTTCATTATGGTCTGGCTTAGGTTGTGCCTACATGATGCCAAAGCACTTCCACAATCAATTGCCCAGATATTTTATGCACAGAAGACTAAACATTTGGACACTTGTGCAAATAACTTGATTTTCTGCTTATTGACCTGAAAAAGTCTAAGCAGAGAAATGCCAACTTAGATTGTCAAGTTCTCAGAGACATAGCCTGTGTAAATTTCACACACATTTCATACAATGAGCATTAACTGAGAGTCACTGAGTATCCACCACGTGCAAGCTCTATGCTCAAATGCTCTTGATTCCAGTAAATAAGAAAGACACAGCCACTGCCCTCATACAGGTTACTTTCAAGTGTTATTTCTTTTGTATCATAAAACAGTTGGAGAAAAGAAGCACAGTAATAAAAATAAATGAATTAACATGCCACATTTTGATATACTAGAACCTATACAATTACCTTTCAATTAGAAAAAAAAGATCCATTAAGTTAAGAGTTGTTTTCTTTGTCTTTAACGTGTATCTTCTATGTGCCAGACGTTGTCCTTGGTGCTAAATATACAGAAAGGATTGAAGCACTATTCCACCTTCTAGATGTTGACATCTATTGCTGGAGATTATGTGTATATATATAAGCTTTATATAGATAAAAAGAAGACAAATACACACACACCCAGGGTTATATGGGTTGCAAAGTCTTCTTCTCTTCCTATTTAAGTATTAAGAAAAGGTTATGAATGACAGTAACTATGAACTAATGAATACCAGTCAATAAAAAGCTGTTGTGGATTAGCCTGAGAATCTAATAATCATTTTTATTAATAATAACAGCTGATATTTATTGTGTTTCAAATACAGTGTTAAGCATTGCCCATGTATTATATAATCTCATGCTTATACCCATTCTGCGAGGTAGGTGTTATTATTCCAAGTTCACAAGTGGAAAACTAAGTCTAAAACTGCAATTTGCCAACACTAAACTTATACAACATGTCAGTGGCTGATCTGGGATTACAAAGACAATTTAATCATTTTTTTTCTTAGGCAATTTGAGATAGTATTCAAAGGAGAAATATATTTTATAAATTCAGAGATTAGAAGAAAAGGCATTCCAGATATAGGAAATGGTTTTTACTTCTAAATATGACTATGTATGAACCTAACCCAGAAAAATAGGAAAAAATATATAATGTTGAAAATCACAACCACGTGTATCCATGTACGTGATTAGTAGCCTTAATAAGAAGAGACAAATCATATGATTTTAGATAGATTTAGACAGATTTTATACAAAGAGCGCCAAAACTCTCCATACATAAGAAAAAAATTAGCAAACTCACCTAACAACTGATATCTTATATGTTTACCATGAGTGGGAAAGAAAACTTCATGTGGCCAACATGAAGATAACATTTTGCAAATATAGTGTTTTGTAAAATTTTGTAAATAAAGGTACATTTAGCTATAATTTCCCATTTTCCCTATGAATTGTAACTTTTAGGATACCCTGTAGTTTGTTTTTTTTTTTTACTTTTTCTAGGCATAATTGTCTGAAGTAATTATTTTATTTTTTATTTTTTTATTTTTTTTATTGAGTCATAGCTGTGTACAGTTTTAATTGCAATTGACTTTTGATGTCTGAGTCTTTCTTGTTTTAGGTTTTCCCAAGGCCAAGACTTAGAAGCAAGAACGCTGAGTTTTGAAGTAACACTATGACAGTGAACTAATCAGAAAAAAATGGGGAATACGTTTGATGAGGAAACTGCACAAAGAGACTTAATAGAAAAAAATGTGTTCCCACAAGGCATAACATCAAATTTTACATGAGATTATGAAATAGGTCGGAGCCACAGTATCAACACTGAAGGATACGTTTTTGAATCATCTGCCTTTTTCTTAGGGGAAAAGCAGACTGGGCTTGGTGAATCAAGAAGAAAATCCACAAATAACAGGAATTCAGACAGCCACTTATGGCTAAGACAAAACTCATCGACCATATACAGAAAACTATCAGACACGTACTAAATTTCAGTACCTTAAAACATTAAAGATTTTCACATGGGAATCAAGTGTCCTGTAATTAACTACTCATATCATCAGAATTTCTGCATCATAACCTTGTGATAGTTGGGTGAGAGTCATTTTCATAGGCAATCAGATCAATGATTTTGACTAAAATTCAGATGACTGTCTTCTTTTCAAAAAGACAATTACTATGTCTTCTAAGAAATTGTTGCCAACATCTTGGAAACTAACAAACATTAAGGTACAGACACCCTCCAGTTGTCCATGTAAATTGTGGAATTCTGTCTTGGTTCCCTATCATGGGAGTTTTCATACTCTCAGAATGTAACAGAAAAGAAACTTTGGTCTGAGGTCCAACTCAACTGATGGGTCAGCCTGGAAAACGAAGATGAGCATGTGCATCTAGCTCACAGCCTTCTCTCTTCCATTTTCGACTCTCCCTACTCATCAAACTAGTGAGTTTGGTTCTCGTCTTTACCTCTAGAATGTAAGAAATCAGGGGTTAAGGCTCACCTCATAAAGGCTTTTATTTCCTTGTCTACTCTGGAGTTTCTGAACTAAATTTGAGGACATGCTTCCGCTGTCTTCTCTGCTGAACAAAAGTCCTTTTACTGGATTAACTCAATGTCTAAAATTGGGGAGGTAACAATATCAGAGGCCCCATTGTCTTGGTAAATCCAGGGAGCATTCTATAATTTAGTTTTACCAATTATGAAACTATTTTTTACCTTCATCTCTATGACTATTCTACCTTTCTTGTTCGAAACACATAGAGGATATTCAGAACCATAATTAATTATCACCTTCCACAAAAAAAAAAAAAAATGTATACCATATAAAGATTCACAGTTAAACCCTTGCAAATTTAAAAAATCAGGCAATAGGAAATATATGCACTTTGAGGTTTGCCACTTATACTTGGATTTATATTTTGGCTTCACCTCTTAAATTATTGTGATCTCAAGCAAAATACTCACTTCTCTAAAACTCCTTGTCCTCATCCTCATCTATATGAAAAGGATAATAATAGTTCCTGCCTCAAAAGTTATTGTGGAGCTTAACTGAGCCAAATACAATAGCTGGCACACAGTAGGTAATAGACACCTATTATTATTACTACTAAGAAAAAGTGTTTCTGTTATTTGAACAAACTAAAATTCATCCTTAGTCCACAGGTAAGATAAATCAGGAATTGGCATTAGAAGCAAATTGAAGGAAAACAGAAGTCAATTTTTAAAATTGTCAACCTCAATAATTCACCCAAAGAGATAATTATGTCCACATCAGCAAAACAAAGATTTATTTTAAAAGAAAGTTTTGGATTTACATTAGACCCAATGATCTAACAATAGCTATATATTAAACAGATGGAATTTATTAATTCATCAAAAATTATTGACTCCCCCTTAAGTACCAGTTTCTGTTTTAGTTACTGAGAACACAGCAGTGAACAAGATGACCATGAGGGTAAATATACAGCATTAGATGCCTGTTAATGTGCTGTCCCCAGCATATTATAATATGTATCACCTAGTATCAGTCCCATATCTCAGACTCAGAAATTGCCTCTAGCTTGTGACAAAAATTGCGTTTATACCAACCTTTTCCTCCCCCTCCACTACCACTAAGGAAACACCACCTCTCAAGGTCCTGTATTTTCCCTAGCCATTCTCCAAATATAACTAAGGCAGATCCCCACAACTATTGTGCCTACGTGAAATTTTTTTTTCCGTATTTCAGACATGCAACTCTTTTGATTCCAGCAGAACTTTCACCATAATTAGCATGACTAATTAAAGTTCAAGAAACAGTAGGCCTTCTTTGCTAAGATGCTGCATCCTGCATCCCCTAGAGAAGAATCATGTGCCAGCTCTTGCTGCACACCCGACCCTGCTTTGGCATAATTATTCCAGCTGTGAACAAGAAATGAGCTTTGAGGGGAAGAGACATACAGAAATTCCTGGTTCTAATTCTGGAAACAGAAGTCGTTTTTCCTTCTTAATAACTGTTCTATACAACAAATTACTCTAAAACATAGTGTTTAAAACACAATTTATTGGGGGTTTCCCCCTTGGATTCCTCCCCCACACTGTGGAGGTTCGGTTTCCCCTCTTCTGTTTATCATGCTTACCAATCTTTCTCCCTATCAATAAACTCTGTCCTGTCACTTAAAAAAAATTTTAAAAAACACAATTTTATTATTATCTCTCATAGTCATGAGATTATCTGATCTTATCTAGACAGTTTTAGCTTGAGCTCACTCTACAAACTGCAGCCAGATATAACCTGGGACTATAATAATCACAAGTCTTTACTGGGTTAGACATCCAGCCACCCACATATCTGGAAACTCAGGCTGGCTATTGGCTAGTTCAGCTGAGGCTGTAGACTCGCCCGACTACATATGGTCTCTCCATGTGGCTTGCACTTCTCACAGCCTGGTGGCCATATTCCATAAAGCATTCCAAAAGACTCAGGCAGAAGATATGGACTTCTTAAGACCTAACCTCAGAAGTCTCAAAATTTGCTCCTTTAGCATTAACCAATATTAGTTAATGAAGTCACTAAGGTCATCCCAGGTTCAAGGATACGGGAGGAATGGTATATTTAGAGGAGAATAAAATAATGGTAGCCATCTCTAGAGGTTATCTACCACAGCCATGCTCTGCCCACCACAGTTCATGTCCCCATCACATGCAAATGATACTTACTCTACTCCCAAGACCCTCGAGAAAGTCTGGAATGATGTCATCTTTATCAGATCCAGATTTAGATGAGGCTCAAGAATATAGCTCCTTGGTTGCAGCAACTTGAATACAGATCCCCCGAAGCCCTATAAAGAGAAAAATTACTTTTCACACATCCATCTAACAGTGGTAAGATAAATGCAATAAACACATTCACTCAAATTCAGTGAGGATACAGGAGTTAAAAGCATATAGAAGTCACTGCTGCATAGTCATTCTGAAATCTACACAGACACATACCACCGCCTCCAATCCCATTTTTTTTTTGATGACAGTGTAGTCCTGTTGCCTGGGATTTTGTGATTCTTGATCTTTCCTCTGAGTCATCCTCCTTTTTTCTAAAAAAATGTCTCAGGTTTTCCATTGAATTGTTGTTATAGCCTTTTCTTTACCCCAGGAAAGCTTTGGAGCCCTGAAAATCCTTCTTTGAGTTTCCATTGCTCTTTTCAGTTCATGCTGACAGAGCTGCAACAATATAGTTCTCTTAAAAAGTTCGTGGATTTTCTGTGAATCTTTCAGTGTACTCCAGTACATAAAAGTTATACCCACAAATCTTTTTGAAACATTCCTCTCTCTGATATGGGCTAAGACTCAGGGTGCTGTGAGGAAATGTCCTCGTGATTTGTCTAGTTATATGGGGTCTCTGAGATACACTCTTATATCTTTCTGAAGTCTGAATAGTTGTCTATGCCTTTAAGTTGATCGTTACTTACAATACAAACATATGCCTATTATTTTAAGAACATTTTACTCTGTAAAGAGTCTTGGAATAAGAAACGGTTTTATTTTAAAACTTTTAAAGTATTGGTACCTTAACATTTGTTCAAAATTTTGCTAGAAAACTAAACAATCCCTTTTGTTTAGTCCATCTCTCTCTAGCTATCCCTTATTATAAGTAGCTAAAAGCAACCAGGAGTACCTTGAATATTCAGCCTGAAAATCTTCTTAACCAAACTCACTGGTTCATTAGGTATATTCTTATTTTCCATATTACTTTAGGAGACAGTATTGTCATGCTTTCTGCCACACCATAACACAAATAATCCTTTCTTCTCAATTGTCCAATAATAAGTTCATTGCTGTCCTGAAAATCTTCACTAATAGTTTCTCAAGGCATCCCAGCATCTGCCATTTACTTGGTTCCATGTGACAAAGCAACACCCTGTTTTCAATATAATTTATGTTGTGGTTAACTACCAACACGTAATAAATGCCTCGTAACTTAGTAACTTAAAAATATATTATCTCTCATGGTTCCATCGATTGAATTGCCTCATTTGGGCAGAAGCTGCAAAGATCCTTATGATTTTGCTTGAACTGGAAAGTCCCAGTGTTACTGGTATCCCATTTTGTTGCTCAACCAAGTCACTAAAATCAGCCCAGATTTAAGGAGAGGAAATTAGGCTCCATCTCTTGATATAAGAAGCAGAACATATATGCAAGGAGAGAAAGGATAGATAGCAACCATATTTGTATACTATCTCAACAAAATCCCTTTATTATAAATGTATTGTATTGCATGGCAACAAATAGAGCATGGAAGTAAACTATGCAATTTTTAAACCAACACAGTCAAAATCATATTTATTGTATTTATTTTGTCTCATTTCCCAAACTTTGTTATTTTCCTTCCCTTGATTACTCATTGTTTTACAAGTGTTACTATGTACTCCTAGCCAGATTGTGAGACATTAGAAGCTAAAAATTCATCTTGTAGTGTTTTAAATCTCTGGTAATTTCCAATTCTTTGGATTCAGTCATTCTTTAAAAAGTACATACTGGTGATTGAGTTTCATGTTAAAGCAATAATTAAAATTTCCTAGTTTTATGTATAAAGTTATAAATCATTTTCTAGCACATTGGCTCAATTGCATAAGCAATCACAATTGATGTCCACAACCACCACCTGTAGTTTCCAATCCCTTCACCAAAGAAGGATGAGAATCCAGCACTGGAGAATAAAGACCAGGAATGGAATGAGGCTTGGCCTGACCTCCATTACAGCTCATAGCTTTATCATCTTTCCTAACTTTTTTTAGTTGATTTTACTAGTCGGTTAAATATATTGCTTTAGGACATAATACTGTAAACTCATGCAAAATATAAAGCACAATCATAATGAAAACATAAAGGTTTCCTCACACGGGCCAAAAGAGGGCCCATTGCCCCTTTTCCATAGCTGTATAATAGTAGGCATTCTCAAAGGGAAATCACTTCTTCGTATTCCCTTTCAAAACCAAAAAATGAATATTAAGTTTCTTCTTGGAATTTTTATATAAACATGACTGTATACCCACTGTCCTCCTTTGGCGTCTTAAAAAAGCTGCCCAATATGGATCAGCATAGCAGGGCCTGGGGGAGGCTTGCATCTTCAGAGCTGGATAATTAGAGTTTTGCCATCACCTCTCTGCTCAGTCTCCTGTCATAGGATTACCAGCGTGGACTTCTCATCAATAGCAGTTTCTGTTCAGCTGAATGGTATTCTTAACCTTTGCTAATTGTTTCCTGAAGGAGGGAGTCATCCCCTTCAATCTTTTTTTTTGTTAGCCACAGCCAGTGTAGGGATTGAAATGATTCCTCGCAGGCAGAAGAAAATAAGCAAAGCCCCAACTAGATGATCTTCCGAGTGGAAAAGATGGTTCCTCTTTGGAACAAAACTACTTTTTCAATGGCAGTGTCTTCTTTTGCTATTCTTAGGACTTACTAAATATCTAGTGATAGAATTCTGAAAATTCTTTCATTATTATTTACCTACCCCCATGTCAATATTTCTGTGTGTCCTTGGAGCCTCAAGGATATATGCTTCTCCTTGGTGCTTTTCCCAATCTCAGAATATATGTATATATATGTACATATGTGTGTGTGTGAAACAGAGAGAAAAATATGTATGTAGTTTGTTCCAGGTTCCAGGACACAATAAGTAAATAAAATCTTTGGCTTTTAAATATTAATAACAGAAAACCTGATTCACACAGGCGTAATCATCAAGAAAAAGCAATATCTCACAGAACTGGAAGTACCGAAGTTAGTTCGTTCTGTGAACTTAACACAGAGGCTCTGCCAACTTCCACGTGTATTCTTTGCTGCCAAACTGATAATAAAATGTCCTCAGCAATTCCAGACCTCACATTCTGACAAGGTACCAGTAAGGAGGGCCATTTCTTCCTGCAGCTCCTCCTTTAGCAGCAAATAAAATTTTTAAAGGCTCCAGCTAGCACTGTCCCAAGTCTCACTGATTTCAGTGGGGTTATTTGTCCACCTAAAGTGAGTCCCTTGTACCCAAGGATTGCCACGTAGAATCCTGAACCTATCATTAGAAAAAGGAGATGAGATTATCCTAAAATTCTTTAGATTCACTTCCAAAGCTGGCAAAGGCTAGCATCCCTTAAGACATGAATACTGGAATCAAAGCAACATTTTATGATAGAAGAGAAAGAGGATGAAAAGGAAGAGAGTTCAACTATTAATAGATCTAGGACCATGTAAACATGAAAGAGGTAAAGTCTCCATCTTTCTTTAAGGCTGTATAGTGTTCCATGGTATACATGTACCACAATTTATTAATCCATTCGTGGGTCAATGGGCACTTGGGCTTCTTCCACGACTTAGCAATTATGAATTGGGCTACAGTAAACATTCTTGTACAGATATCTTTCTTATGATGTGATTATTGGTTTTCTGGATATATACCTAGGAAAGGAATTATAGGATCGAATGGCAGTCTGGGTCTATCTTAACTCTTTCTCTACCATACCTTCTTACTTGTTTTTAAAAACTCTGTGAGCATATGAATACTTCCATTGAATGTACGGACATTCCCCAACTTACAAGGCTTCTACTTAACTATTTTTCAACTTCATGATGTTGTGTAAATGATTGATACATTCAGTAGAAATCATGCTTGGAATTTGGAATTTTGATCTTTTCCTAGGCCAGGGATATTAGGTACAATACTCTCCCACAACACTGGGCCAGAGCATCTAGTGCAAAGGCTATTGTATAATAGTGCTAACTATCTCCTGTAATTTAAATGATACACTGAAAGTATTATGAGCACATTTAAGGTAAACTAAGTTAAGCTATGATGTACAGTAGTTCAAGAGTATTAAATGCATTTTGTTCTTTTTGGAGACAGAGTCTCAAGCTGTCACCCTGGATAGAGTGCTGTGGCATCACAGCTCATAGCAACCTCTAACTCTTGGGCTTATGCAGTTCTCTTGCCTCAGCCTCCCAAGTAGCTGGGACTACAGGTGCCCACCACAACACCCATCATTTTTTTGGTTGTAGTTGTCATTATTGTTTGACAGGCCTGGGCTGGATTCGAACCCGCCAGCTCCGGTGTATGTGGTTAGCACCCTAGATGCTTGAGCTACAGGCGCCGAGCCTTAAATGTATTATTGACGTATGATATTTTTAATTTACAATGTATTTATCAGGATGTAATCCCATCACAAGTGAGGAATATCTATACCAATATATCTATTATGAACATATGAATATATATTATAAACACATAAAAAGTATATATACTTCACAGGCGGCGCCTGTGGCCCAAAGGAGTAGGGCACCGGCCCCATACGCTAGAGGTGGCGGGTTCAAACCCAGACCCGGCCAAAAACTGAAAAAAAAAAGTATATATATTTCATTTCAACAAAAATGACTGTTGTTTTTCTTGAGAGTCAGTGAGATGTGATACTAAAAACATAATCTTTTCTGTAGTAACTGACCTACTGAAAAGTAACTGAAACTGTGGAAAGTGAAATTGAAGGTAAGGGAGGCCTATTATAAAAGATTTGGGCGTAATCTGTCAGTTCAGTGCAAACACAAATAAAGCAGTAGTCAAAATATTAAAATCAGTAAAGAAAAAACTAATGTCAAGAATGATCTAATGGTACAAAGAAGGTCATTTTTTCCCCTGTAATTCACTGGTTTTGAAACAGTGCATCGAGAAACATTGTATAGCTGATACTCTGATGAAAGTTGAGTGCAAACATCATCTAATTGCTGTGTTTTTTCTGAGAAATTAAATCCGCCTCATCCCTTTCAGGTTGGCTGTTTAAATTTTAAACCTCAATTCTCATCATTCATTTTCAGGAAGATGTAGATTTTTCCTAGAGTTTATGATACCTTGGGCCTTGTGCAGCTCAGGAATTTAGAAACGAACCTCCAGCCCTCTGTTAGTCTTGGTTCCAAGTGAGACATTCATTGCCAGGTCCTCAAGGTCCCATGACCAACTGGTTGGTCATTGTTTGACCCTAGAGGACTGTTAGGAAATTGTAAAAAATAAAATTAGTTTGAAAAATAAACTGTTGAAAAATAAAATTAGTAAACCAATGGGCGAGTCAAATAGCTACCAAACACAAGTGAATAGAGAATTCATGACTTAGAAAGCAGAATGAAAGAAATTACAGAGAATTCAGCATAGAGACAGAGGTAGAAAATATGAAAGAGTAGCCAGGAGACAGATGAAATTTCCTCCTGCTTACCCACGTTTAGTTTCAGTCTCAGATAGTAGGGAGGGCAGGAGCAGTTAATGTTCAAAGAGGCTGATAAGTTTTCAGAATCAGTGAAAGTCATTGAATCATAGATTTAGAAACTATAGCAAATCCCAAGCAAGACAAAAAAATTCAAATCTAAACTAAATGTAGTAAAAATAGAGAGTGTCAAAGACAAAGAGAAAAATTTAAAAGCAGTCACAAATAACAAGAGGTCACCCACAGGGGAATGGCAATTAGGTTGATGAATGACTTCTTGATAGCAATAATGCAATTCAGAAGACAATAGAATGTTTTCAACATAATACGCTAGTGGAAAATAATTGTAAACTTAGAATTCAATAGACAGTTTGTCTTTTAAGAATGAAAAGGAAATAAAAACATTTTCAGACAAATACATCAAGAGAATTAGAGACTTCCTTCAAGGAACTTCCAAAGATCTACTTCTGGAAGATGATAGGTAACCCCAAATGGAAGTTCTGGAAAGAATAGCAAGCAACGAAAATAATGAACACAAAAATAAGTGTAGATATGCATTGGCGATAAATAATAACAACATATACTTTATGAAGTGATCAGAGGTAAAGCTGTGTGGTTTAGGACTACTAAACTTTTGCTAAGTATGCATACTAATATTTCTAGAGTAATAATGAGTACAGAGTATATAGCCTCCAAATGAGTAGAACAAGCAATAGAATGAAGGCTAACTTTCTCCTCCCAATAAAACAGTAACAAAAGAGGGGAAAAGATGGGACAAGTAGATAGCAAAGACGTGGCAGAAATAAATCTGTATACATAAATATGCCCAATAAATGGACTAAATTCCCTGGGTTAGGAAACAAAGATTGGTAAATTAGTTTTTTTAAAAAAAAATAGAGCCCTAAGTGGTTTACAAGAGACACACTTAAAATATTATACGGCCAAGTGTGGTGGCTAACACCTGTAACCCCAGCTACTTGGAAGGATAAGGCAGATGGGTCACCTGAGCCCCAGAATTCAAGGCTGCAGTGAGCTATGATTGTACCACTGCACAGGAGCCTGGATGGCAGAGGGAGACCCCTGTCTCTAAAGATAAATAAATATGTAAATAAACATCTAGGTACAATAAGATAAAAATCCCATTCACAGCTTCCGTCGCATAGGTCATGTGTTATTTCTTACGGTGGGAATTTGTGTAAATTTTCATTCCTTTATATATGTCTTAAACTTTTTTTTTTCTTTCTATGTCTTAAACTTTTTCATAAGTTAAATTTTATTTTTATTTTTTTTATTTTTTTTTTTATTTTTTGAGACAGAGCCTCAAGCTGTCACCCTGGGTGGAGTGCCGTGGCATCACAGCTCATAGCAACCTCTAATTCCTGGGTTCAAGCGAGTCTCTTGCCTCCGCCTCCCAAGTAGCTGGGACTACAGGCGCCTGCCACAATGCCTGGCTATTTTTTGGTTGCAGCCGTCATTGTTGTTTGGCGGGTCCGGGCTGGTTTTGAACTTGCCAGCTCAGGTGTACGTGGCTGGCGCCTTAGCCCGCTGAGCCACAGGCGCCAAGCCACATAAGTTAAATTTTAAAAATCCGCTTGAAGCAAATTAAATGATGGTTAGAAAAATATTTTTAAAGTATAGAATAGAGTTAATATGAAATGTGTTAATATGTATGTGTGTATGTGGTTGAGCACGTGTGTATGTGTAAACAATAAAAGGAAGAATAAAACCTCAGGAGAAACATTTTTTGAGTTACAGGCACAAGCAATTCAAAAAATAATAGTAAAATCACAAAATCAGATATGGCTCTTTTGATAACTAATGAAGAGTCAGAACGAGTATACTTTTCACCTGTCAGTTGGCCACACCTAAGCCTTACTGTACTATCTTGGGTGGGTCAGGAAGTCTAGCTGTTGGTGAAGGTGAAAATTAGTGTGCTACTTCTGGTGACAGTAAATGTATAAACTCTTTGATTCAGTAATTCAAGTGTGATAATTCATTTTTAAGAAAACAATCAGAGTGAAAAAAAGTATCGTGCAGGGACTGTTTTTACAGTGTTGTTGTATAGAAATGGCAAAAATCTAAATGTCAAACAACAACCACAAATAATGGTTAACTTAGTTGTGTGTACTTTAATGGCCTACTAGTTAGGCATTACAATGATGATTTAGTTCTGACAGGAAAAAGCTTCATGGCTTATTAATTGAAAAAAGTTAATTTTATGTATGTGTATGATCCTACTTAATATTAAATATTTCTATATTTATGTTTATTTCTATATGTATGAAAAAGATTCTAGGTTCATAAACCAGAGCTAACCATAATTATCACTTTTTCATGATATATTTCTTGGACTTTCTGGTCTTGTAATTTATAATAGAATAAAAACTTTAAGAAGAAAATGTGTTCCCAACTTACATACCATATTTTGTATTATGTAATTAAAAACATTAACTTTTAAGGCGAATGTATGTTGGTTTGCAGACATTTCAGCTCTGTCACTCACTTACCTAGGTGACTTTAGGCAGGTTACTTAACCTATTAACTCTGACTTTCTCATGAAATGGGAATAATAAGACTGCCTACCTCATAGACTAGTGTGTGTTGGTGTATGTGAGAGAAAGAGAGAAAAAGAGAGAGAGAAAAATAATATATTGGCCGGGATTCTTTCAGCCCCCTGAAATAGCCCAATTCAAACTAGCTTAGATACACCATAAAGGAATCGTTCTGAAAAGTAGAATATTCCGGTGGTCATGTGGCTCGGGTAAGTCTCTGAGAGTGCTAGTGACATAACTAAGACATAGTTCATCCTCTTGTGGCCTCTTGATTTTATTCTCCAGAGGGTCCCGCCCAAGTGGTGGCTGGCTAATCTTGTCAGTGGGAATCCAGCAGAAGTCTGGGTGGACAGCCACGTGATATCCCTGGGCCAGGCTCCGTTTCGAGGGGACACCATGCTCTGGCCAACCAGATCGGGCCATGCGTCCACTCTGGGAGCCCTGCTGGGGTCAGACTTACCTGGACCATGCGGACTGTGAGTCCGAGGGGGACATTACTCAAACAAGGCTCCCCGTGTTGTCCCCAGAAGGGAGATGGGGTCAGGGCAGGCAGCACAGCAGATGCTGCCCCTGTGGGTGATGTGTTGTGGGGGTCACGGGTTTCGGTCACTTCGTTTGGTTTACACGCCGTGCTCAGGAAGTTGTACTTTGTGATATTTTATTCCCAGTGCATTGAGGTGACGTCCTTGGCTGAGATGTTCAGAGGCTTGGCTGCTGTGGCAAGATGTTAAAGTGGTGAAGTCAGGTCTGAGTCGAGGGCTCCTTGCCCTCCCCGGGCTGCTTCTGCAGCCCTGATGTCACCTCTCTCTGAGCATCTCACAGGCCAGTGTCCCTCGTGGTTTTATTATGACATCCTATTGTCTGAAATAATCAGATATAAAACCTACCTGTGGATGGAAGCCAATGTGATTGTATGCTTACCGCTTCACTGTTGCCTGAACCTGTCCCCTTCAGTTGTCTGAGTCATAATTTTTCTTTATTGACAAAACAGCTTTTACTGTTTTCTTCCAAAACAGCCCTAAATATGCCAAATAATTAAATAGAGAACAGCCTTCTAATTTTTCTCACAAACTCAGGCTTCCAGAAACAACTGAAACTCAGAAGCCTTGTTTCAAAGGTAGTAAAGTGGAGCTGTCGTTTCTATGGTTGCTTCTAAGAATCTGACCTGAATTTTGTACAGTTCCTTGTGCAAAATCATTCTGTTTCATCGCAAAAAGGGTTGGAGTTGAAGGAGCACATAAGATAGCCAACAAATGAGTTATTTCAATAAAAACATATCATGAAGCTCTTGTTGCAAACCTGGAATGTTAGGTGACATCCTACTGCTTGTGGCCAACTCTTGGCATATTGGTTTCTGTTTCCTAGTTCTGCTCAGAGTAGCCTTGCTTCTGTCATGAGAGCCGAGCAGAAACTCAAACATGTCTTTTGATAGCTCACTACAAGCATGTTCCTCTCAGGAGTCTGGAGTGATGTGCAGTCTTTGACTTCTGAGGCATAGAACAGACTCACTATTTCTGTAATGATGTAAGCCACCTGTTCAACTGGCTGTTGCTTTTTCCTTTTTGGAAACCTAATGGGTATGTTCTTTGCCATGCGCTTCAGTGAAGATTGTTGTTTCAGTGAAGCAGCGTTGCTTCACAGAATGATGTCTGAAGGTGAGGCTCTGTGTTTTACTCACCTTTGCTGCACATTTAAACAAGAAGAGAATACCATTTATCAAGTACATGGATAAAAGAGAAAAGACAGATGTGTGATTGTTGCTTGGCTCATCTGTGGTCAGGGTAGAAGATTCTTGAGGTGTGTTATTCTTCCTGACATACACCTGAATTGTTGATAACTTTTCAACTACGCTGTGGTCATGTCAATCCCCACATTTACTGTTTTGAGCATAGCTGGAGGAACAGAATTGGGTTTTAGCGTTATCATCTTAATGGGGGTAGATACAACAACAATCATAGCAGTCCCAGGCTGCCACCAGAATTCAAAGCAAACTCAACTTATTCTCAGTGACGCCTTTCTCCCACAGCACTACATGGGACTGGGGGGGTGGCTATGGAAAGGGAGGGCTTGGTTAATGGAAAGTCATGGTTATCTTTCATCGGGTTGTTTTTTCTTGGGGTCCATGAAGAGAAAAGGAGGTTACACTGCTGTTGACTTGACCAAATTATGTGATTTAGAAGAACACATTTCACAAATCAAAAAATAACAAATATAATAGACTGAGTGGCTTAAACAACAGAGATCTATTTGCTCACAGTTCAGAGACTGGGACCTCCAAGGTCAAGGTGCCAGCCAATCCTAGTTTCTGGGGAGGGCTCTCTTCCTGGCTTATTGACAGTCACCTTCTGGCTGTGTTCTCATATGGCACAGAGAGAGGGGGAAGTGAGCTCTCTGGTGTCTCTTCGTATCTCTTCTAATCCCATTGTGGGGGCCCCATCCTCATGACTTCATCTAACCCTAATTATCTCTCAAAGACCCCATTTCCAAACCTTCACAGTGGAAGGTAGGACTTCAACATATGAATTTTGGATGCACACAAATCAGTCCATGGCACCAGTACAAAATTGATTTTGTTTGATGATACTGTAGTGACCTGAGTTTGGGGCAATAAAGTCATAAGCCCAGGTGGGAGAGATGCACAAAGATAGATAACAAGAAGGGGAGGCTGCAGGAGCACACGAGGCTGGGGCTCTGCAGGTGGGTTCTTTCTGCTGAGACTGAGGCACACGTGCCTGTGTCTCCTGCTGGCCTCTCCACCGAGGCACATTTTATGATGATTTCTTGGTTCGCAGCTGAAATTAATTGTGTTGGACCGTCCCACTCAATTTTGAGCATGAGAGCAGGGTTTCCTATGGTACCTGATCTAAGATACCCAGCAAACCTTAGTGGAAGGAAAGCAGAGAGTTCTGAGCCTCGAGACTTAAAAAGTGAGGTCTGCTGAAGGGAAGGCCTCAGAAGTGAGGTTCCTGAGGGGTAAGGGAGGAAAAATATTGAGTTCAGATGGACATGCAGCATGATGTTAACTGGGAAACCTCTAGGTACATGTGTGCCCAGAAGACTTTGAAGATGATACAGCCGTCCACTCTTAGGGAGGTAAGGAGTGATTGGTTTTATCCCTGTAGTCTCAGCAGCAATCCCTGTGACACGAGTCATTGCCTGCTGCTTTTGCTTGACTTTGCATACTCTTAGAGACACACAACTCTTTAGTCTGCAAAGCAGTTTTTTTTTTTTTTTTTTTACATTTAGACAGTCTCAGCTTTTGGAAAATTTTCTGCCACTCTTCAGAATCAGCCTCTATGATAATTCCTTCTTGCTCTTGAATATGTCATCTAAGGAAGCACTGTCTGACTCTAGCCCCGCTGCCTCGGCCTATCTGACCCCAGCTCAGCCTCCCACCGTCTTTTCCAGCATTTGCTGTCAAGCTCGCCCACTCACTCACTGGTCGTGGTGATAGGGAGGGCCACCTCTGTCTGTCTGTTGCATTTATCTGCGGGCTTAATATAGTGCCCCAAACACCACTGGCATTTGCACAGTAAAAACTGTACTTGCTCTATGACTGTACATAGAGGGGGGGTTTGGTGAATGCCAGAGGGCTGAGATTTAGGCGCCTTCCTCCAGTGTGGAAAGAGGCAGCACTCTGGCCACATCTCTGTGCAGACTCATAGGGCTCTCTGGAAATTACGGAGTAGCGTGATCAATACTCACATGTTCATTGCAATTTTGACCTTACCAGCAACGCCTCGGGCATTACCTCGTGAGGCACGAATATATGTGATGCATAAGTGACAGGTGTAAAGGAGTCAGACTGTTACCCAGTTTCATGTGCAAGCAGGTGAGGAATCTGAAGTGGGCTCAGCCTTTGCCTGTGTTCTTATCCAGGGTGAACCTTCCACAATATTGTGTGAAATTATCTCATTTGCTTAAAACCGTGATTTGCCGAAGTACCCTAAACTGATCAATAGAAACTGCATCTGGAGGAGGATTCAGGCCGCAAGGGAAGAGGCTGGTAGAACTGAGACTCTGAGCTTTGTCCCTGACACGTGCATTTTTTTTTTGAAGCAAACTTTTTCAGTTTACTAGGAGTGAATTCTGCTCTCTTCTGAAAGAGAAATTAGGAAGATTTTGAAGAAAGCAGAGAACCTCTGTTGGTTAAAAGCAAGCATTATTCCTTTAATATGCAATTCTCAACTTGTGTCTTCTGTTCATATCCACATCTGGTTCCCTGGATCTAGAAAGGGATGAAAATAATTTTGCAATGTATAAAGAACTGAATCCTTAACATTTGATGCATACTTCATACCAACAAGCGGACTGAAAAAGATGGAGGGTCTATCTGATGTATGTCCCTGGAAGATTCTTTCTTCTTACAATATCCTTCTGCATTCCAGGTCTACCTTTAAAATAGAAAGCGGAAGAAAATCGCTTGACTGATGCAGGTTTTCTGAACTGAGGAATGGGGAGGCCTAATACTTAGAGAAGTTGCAGATTGTAATAATAAAAAATATGTGTTTGGTCTTCCTGTTTGCTAACAAACAGCCTCTAAAAACCTTGCGATCTCTAGAGCGATGAGTGACTTCTGCATGCTAATGAGATGGCAGGTGGCTGGGCCCCTGGATAGTTAGTCTCAGGGTGGAGGTTGGTCACCAGCAAGACCAAGGCAGGATTAAAGGGCTGGGACTCGGAGCCTCACACACTGACCTGGGGAAGGGGGCTGGAGATTGAGTTAATCACCAATGGCCAGAGGGTTAATTAATCACGCCTATATAGTGGAATCTGCGTAAAAACTCCTCAGTGTTGGGGTTTGGGGACCTTCCCAGCTGGTGAACACATGGAAGCCCTGGGAAGGTGGCAAACCTGGGAGGGTATCAAACCTCAGCAAATCCCAGAGAGTGCGGTGAGCGTGTCTCTTCCACGTGGCTGCCAGAGGTGTGTCCTTGATCATAAACTGGTAGTGAAAATAAAGAGCTTTCCTGAGTTCTGCGAGCTGTTCTCAAATAATTGAACCTGAGAAGGGAAGGTATTGGGGGGACCTCCAGTTTTTGGTTGGTCACGAGTCTAGGAAGGGTAGACTTCGTGGCAGGTGTCTTGAGAGGGAGCAGCCTGCAGGGTCTGTGCCCACTCTGGATAGTTAGTGGCAGAGGTGAGTTGGACTACAGGAGATGTAGTCAGTGTCCAGAGAGGTGGAGAAGTGGTCAGTGGGAAGAATAAACCCACATTCTGGCAGAGCCCTGCCCGCCCGAGGAACACCAGGTCCTTTCTGCATACCGCCAGATGTCATGACTGTCCCTCCATCCTAGGAAGCTGCAGAGACACCCCACCAGGGGTCTGTTTTCCCCCATTCTTCTCTCCCATGGCAGTCACATCCACAGGACATCACTGTCACTCTGAGAAATACTGGCAGGGCAGCCCGTGGGTGAGCACGCCCCACCTGGACCCTCACCAGCCGCATCAGGGTCCTCTGTCCTTTTGGAAGCCTTCTCTGGCCACTCCAGGTCCCCGCCCTGCCTGACACCTGCTGTTCTTGGTACTGCCTGCTTCCCAGGCCCTCTGACGTGATACTGCTGCTATAAATTGTGCTTTCCTGCCCCACCTTCTGTGCTGGATGCAACCGGCCATGTGGCTGTCTGTCTGTGATCCCAGGCCAGGGGTCACTGTGGTCTCCCCACTTCCTGGTCCAATCAGCCTCTTCTTTTCATTGGTCCTCCAGGTGTGGCCGGCACATTGAAGGTCGCCTCCCGGGAGATTAGAAGGATCAGCTACGTGTCATTCGTATGCTCAAACTAGACAGTCAAAGCCATGGTCCCTCGCACCCTGGGAGCTCCATGGACTTGTTCCCTGTTGGGGTCTCACAGGGCCAGGAGGAACAGCTCTGAAAGAAAGACCAGAGCTACTGTAGGTGCAGACTCCCCAGGAGCTGCAGGAGCCTCGGGCTTTCTGTCCTGGCTTCTTTTTTACCTTCTCACTGTGTAAAACTCTGAAGGGCTGGGATCGGCCTGGTCCTTCAAAGCTGTTTCTTGGGACCTCAGGATTTTCTCTGCCCCAGTGGTCTCTTTGCTTTGGTGACAGAGAAATAATCAGAATTGGGAAATGTGAAAATGATCCCTCATTCATACTCCCCGACTGCCCACAACCTCCAAAGCAGCTGGGCAGCCTGTGCAGGACGGCAGTGGGCAGCAGTGTGCAGGTCCAGGGCTGACCTTTCCTTACTGGACCCATCTGTGATCTTGCTCTGGCTGGTGTGTGTATCCAGCGATGATTGTGCATCCTCCCTCCAGACTGGGCCCAGGGATTTTCGCATTAGCCATCAGCCTGTCCATCTTCATTTATATCCTTCCCCATGGAGCCTTGGGCATCAGTAAGGGGCACGCACATGGGGGAATTTTTCTGAAGCAAAACCAGAAACTCGCACCCCAAACTATCCTCTGAGGTCAGTAGACATGGGCCTTGTGAGCAGCACGTCCTCTGCCCGCTCTGCACGTTCTTCTAGAGGGCTTGACTCTCTTCTACGCCGGCAGGTTGCTGGGATAGTGGCAGTGACATCTAGACCATTTATGACGCTTGTTCTCGCTGTGTCCTGCTTAGGACAAGATCACATCCACCCGCACTCCCCCACCCCACAACATAGCAGCCTTTCCCATGGCTTTCCTTCCCCCTGCTTCCCGCAGAAATCCCTTTTGCCTTTCCCAGTAATAGTAAGGCTTCCTTCCAGTTCCCTTCGAGCCTATCCTATCTCTGAGGCCAGCCCACCATTCCAGGATGGCCGTAGTGGGGGTATGGGGCAGGAGACATACAAACGCAGCTTGGGGAGAGGCTCCTGCAGACAGGCCCAGAGTCCTGTCTGGACGGTCGGTCCCCCCCTGGCTCTCTCACTTGGGCATTCTTACCTGTGTTGGGAGGCTCCCCTCTGCGTCCCACTGGCTTGTGTTTTCAGCCTCCTCAGCTGTTGTCTGCAAGGCCTTGCAGCCTCCTGTTTACTTCACTTCTTTCTGCATAATTACCCTGTCTGCTGCTGGCCCACCGGCCAGCTCTGTCTTGGTGCTGAGGCTGCGCTTTTCCTTTTCTCAGTGGTCACTTGGTGGCTAGAGCCCTCTCTCAGGGCCTCCCAGGGACACCTGGCATCCGAGACACCATTCTGAAGAACTGAGCATGGTCCTCGGGAGGGTCTTACTGCCCTCTCCTGAAAGCTCCGTCTTAGAGATTAAGAAGCATCTCTCCATGGGTTAGAATGTGTGTCTGTTTCCTACTCACCTGCTACTCCCTGTAGGGTGTTGGCTTCAGTCAAACAGGCTTTGCCCTGCACCAGCCCTTCACCTGGGTCCTCAGGCCATTGTGGGAGGACAATGACTGGCCCACTGGGTCAGTTGAATTAGAGGTAGAAGATTCTTTGGCTCTTCCCAGTCTTCTGGGATCGGATGCATAGATTGGAGGCTGACAAATTATGCCAAATCTGCCCTGCCTATGAGCCAAGATTAATTTTTAAGTTTTTAAGTGGATAATAAAAAGAACACCAAAATAATATATCATGGCTTGTGAAAATTATTTGCAATTCAGTTCTCAGTGTTCGTACATTGAAACACAGCCACAGACTCATTTCTATACCTTCTCCGGCTGCGCCTGCCCCATAACTGAACAGTTGAGTGGCTGCAGAGACCTTATGGACTTCAAAGACTGAAATGTTTGCTCTTTGCTGATCACAGAAAAAGTTTGCTTATCTGTGGCTTAGATGGCCCCCGCTGGGGTGGACCTTCTGCTCCCGTGACCTAACAATGTTCCCATGAACTGAGTTCTGTGTCCCCATCTGTAACTGGAAAGTGTGGTCTCAGGATCAAGCCTTCTGTGCTCCTAGGGAATCCCACAGCCCTTCCCTCTAAGTATTGGGGTCCTCTACAGAAATTGGACCATGGGAACACTTCGCATTTTGATCTGTCGTACCCGATAGTATAAAAATAATACCTTCACCACGTTGAAAAGAAAACAGATTTTCATGGTTTGCATGAAAACATTTTGACCATTTTGCATATTTTATATTTGTAGAATAATTCACTGTTTAAAATTTAACTCAAAATGGTTTTTTATTTTTTGTTGTTGAATGATGGATGAATGTATTCATCAAGGAGTGTATTCAACAAGGAAACCACTTTGTTTCATAAAACTTCTTAAAGGAGATTTTGTATTTGTGCAAGGATATGTGATTTCCTTAATCTGTTGGGTAAACGGGGGTATACTCACATTTTTCCCCCTTTTTTGGAAAAGGCATCTTACAGAATTATGGCTAAAAGGTGATATACTACTTCTTTGTGGCTTTACACGATTTCCTGAACAAGAAGTGCTCTTTCTCCCGAGGACAGCATGATGCTGATTTCCACAGACTTTGCCTCATGTATTTCCTCACGTGAATTTCACATTGACATTGATCTTCCTGCACTGTCACAGTGTAGCTTGTGGCTGTTTCTGAAAACTTTAAGCCAGAAACAAAATCCAGAGGGACAAAACCAGAGAGAGAGGGACCTGGGAAGGTGCAAGTGTGCTCACGTGTGCTTTTCATCGGGGGAGGGGATCGTGACTAGGACTCAGGTGTGCGGAGAGACAGAGGACTGGGAACAGAAACTAAGGGATGGAAAGAGCCCTGCTCTGTTGCCCAGGCCACCTTCTCCTTTGTTATTTTCCAGTTCTGCTCCTGAGAGGCAGCACGTGGATTCTTGACCTCTGGGACTGCTGGGGTCCTGTTCACTGTCACCTGGACTACTCTCCTCGCTGCCTCAGCCCCATTTCTGGGGAGCCCCCGGTTCCTTGGCACCTGCAGACCAGCACCGCCATCAGGCCACCTGGTTGCACATCTCCCAGCCTTCTGCCTTGCTGCATCCTTCATTCCGCCAGGACCCTCCCTCTGGTTCCAGCTCTGCCTCTGCTTGTCCTCTCTGGGTGATGGAGGCTGACACCCCAAAATACCATTTCCTTTATTTGTTGCTTCTGTTCAAGGACCCCTGGGCTCCCGAGTTCAGGGCATAGTAGCACCCCCACTCCAAGAGCCCATATCAGATCAGTCCCTGCTTCAGAAGCACAAGGCCTGGTGCTGCCGGGCGGAGCCCACCAGTCCTTGGGACAAGCTCACTTGCACCGTGGGCCCAGCCCTCTCCTTCCACCCTTCCCTGGAAACCATCTACCTCCTGTCCAAACAGCAGCCTCCTCCTGTGCACGCTGGTGGCCTCACTGTCCCCCTATGCCTCTGGCTTGAGGCACATTTCCTTACCGTTTTCTCCGTAGGAGCAGTAAGTAATAAAGATTCTCTCTCCAAGACCATCCTGGGGCAGGAGCAGGACGGGCGTGGGCTCCAGAGAAAGCTTGGCACTGTTTTCACCCGAATGTGCCTCTTGGGGGACAGCAGCCACACTCAGAGTGAAGTTCATCCACTGTTCACTCATTCAGTTGGGTAAAATGTATGTTTTGGATAACTATTGTGTCCCAGCCACGATGCCCAGGAAGCCGTGAGTCACCCCCCTGCTCTGACCTCCTCCCATCATTACCTGAAACATGTGGTTGGGACCTTGATTTGGGGTTGATGATTCATCAGCCTGGGTTGGATTCAGGTGGAGTCCCAGCAAGCTGACCAGGAAGGGACTCTCACACAGAGGGCAGCTCACCACGCTGCCAGGAACCCTGTTCCAGGGGCCACTTAATCTCAAACACAGCAACAGAACATGTGGTCACCATCAAAACTTACGGTGATTCTGGTGCAGGCCTGTGGCTCAGCAAGTAGGGCGCCGGCCCCATATACCAAAGGTGGCAGGTTCAAACCCAGCCTTGGCCAAACTGCAAAACAAAAAAATAGCCGGGCATTGTGGCAGGCGCCTGTAGTCCCAGCTACTCGGGAGGCTGAGGCAAGAGAATCGCCTAAGCCCAGGAGTTGGAGGTTGCTGTGAGCTGTGACATCACAGAACTCTACATTGGGGGATAAGTTGAGACACTCTCTACCAAAAAAAAAAAAAAAAAAAAAAGACTTATGGTGATT
>CAUYRH010139169.1:0-15208 GCA_963574655.1 Perodicticus potto | reverse complement strand
TGCTGTGGCATCACAGCTCACAGCAACCTCCAATTCCTGGGCTCAAGCAAGTCTCTTGCCTCCACCTCCCAAGTAGCTGGGACTACAGGCGCCCGCCACAATGCCCGGCCATTTTTTGGTTGCAGCTGTCTTTGTTGTTTGGCGGGCCCAGGCTGGATTCGAACCCGCCAGCTCAGGTGTACGTGGCTGGCGCCTTAGCCCGTTGAGCCACAGCCTCTGAGCCCAACCCCATTTTTAAAGGACAAAAATATTAAAACTGACAGCTCATGCCCTCACAGGTGTCCTGCAGTGAGATTTGACACTAGTGTCCCACCAGTAGGTGATCTCTAAAACCTCCCAAATGAAAGGATCTTGACCCTATGCACTTTAGATTCTCCACCAGTAGTGCCGTATACCTAGAAGGTCCCTAATGTATGAATTAATTGAATTATAAATTAAAAGTCACAAACAGTGGAATTCTGTCAGTTGATTCCTATGTATTTTCATATCTCTCTTGATGAAATGGATTCTGATGTTGCCCTTCTGAAAATTCTCTTAGTATTAACTGGATGCTAAGTATTTTATAGTGAGTCTATTTGGTTATACCCATGTCCATATATATATACACACACATATGCATGCATATATATGAGTATACATATAACTTCTAAATATTTTTAGGAGAACATTTTTACACTTTGCTGTTGATAGAAATAATGTGATGCACTTGATGTTTTAAGCCTTTTTTGATAGTTCTTGAATGACTTTTATTTTTTATTTTATTTTTTTTGAGACAGAGTCTCACTTTGTCACCCTTGTTAGAGTGCCATGGTGTCACAGCTCATAGTAACCTCTATGAGCTCTTAAGCGATTCTCTCTTAAGCGATTCTCTTCCCTTAGCCTCCCAAGTAGCTGGGACTACAGGCACCCACCACAACGCCCGGCCATTTTTTGTTGCAGTTGTTGTTTAGCTGGCCTGGGCTGGGTTCGAACCCACCAGCCTTGGTGTATGTGGCTGGTACCATAACCACTGTGCTACAGGTGCTGAGCATTTGAAAGACTTTTATGTAGGAGGTCCACTGATTATCTTAGAAATCTTTACCATTGCCAAGGGTGACTTTCCTTCTTAGGGACTATATTTGAAGGTCCTTCAAAGACAGAGACTATTTATTTTGACACCATTAGCATGGTTACACATTGTATGCAGTGCATTTTACAGCGGGACCCAGTACACTTAACATATGCACACACATACTGCATGTACATTTGAAATCAGTTCATGATACAATGTATAGTAAATGTACATTCTGAAAAAGTTTTTTTCAGGAGACAGAGCCTCACTCTATTGCCCTGGCTAGAGTATAGTGGCATCACCCTATGTTAAAGCAACCTCAAACCCCTGGACTCAAGCGGTCCTCTTGCTTCAGCCTCCCAAGTAGCTGGGATTACAGGCAGTTTGTGCCACCATATACAGCAGATTTTTCTGTTTTTTGTAGAGATGGGGTCTTGCTCTTTCTCCGGCTGGTCTTGAACTCCTAACCACAAGTGATTCTCCCATCTAGGTGTGAGCCACTGTGCCCGGCCACACTCTGAAATTTTTATTTTTTCTGTTTAATGCTTTGCAAGTCACCAAATTGATTTTGTGAAACCTCAAAGAGTTGTGACTAGACCAGCGGTTCTCAACCTATGGGTCGTGACCCACAGGAACTACGTTAAAAGGCCGCAGCATTAGGAAGGTTGAGAACCACTGTATTAGGCAGTTATGAACTTAGTACCTTCTGTTCATAAACTGGGTGAGTATTCTCTTATCCATTCAGAGGAGATTAAATCTAAAATAAATTATTTGGTTATATAATATCTTACAGTTTTAGAAAACTATATTTTGGGTGGTTCTTGTAAAAGCCTGATAATTTATCTCAGTTTGTTATTTGTATACTTATCAATTTATACTACATGTAAATTATTTTATTAGTGAAATTTATCAATTAATGTAAAACGCAAAAAATATGCATATGTTAAAACAATTTAAGCAAATGGCTGGGCGTTGTGGCGGGCGCCTGTAGTCCCAGCTACTTGGGAGGCAGAGGCAGGAGAATTTCTGATGCCAAGGCACTCTATCCAGGGCAACAGCTTAAGACTTTGTCTCAAAAAAAAAAAAAAAAAACACAACAATTTAAGCAATGCAAAGTAAGTCTTCTAACCCTGGTTGCTGGCCACACAGTTCTAGTCCCCAGAGGTAACCACTAATTGGTAGTTTCTTAAATATTCTTCCCGAAATATTATATACCTATGAAGCATATATGTGAATGTGTGTATTTCTTTTTGGATATATAAATTTATACCTCATAGCTTTGAGTTAGAATTAAGTATTTTTTGTGTTTAATAATATAGTCAGTCTTCAGCTCAGGACCCAAAAATCAGCAGATATTTTAAGCAGTTACATGGATCCTTTTGGAATGGCTTCTGGAACAATATGGAACTGACCCTTTAAAGGAGCCAGTACTGTCTGAGACTATCATTGGAGCTCTGCCACAGTCCAAGTAGCTATTGGACACCAGGAAGCTGAAATATGGAGGCTGCCATTCAAGGATGAGGGAGCTGGATCAAGAAGTTGTCTGTGCAGCCACTGTTTCTTTTCTTAATGCATAGGAAGTTTCAAGAAAATCAGCTTCTTAACCAACAGCAACAGCCAGAACTCACAGTAAGGTGGCCTCTGCCTCACTTTCACCTTACAAATTTTATGCAAATGTGTGAAACAGTAGAAGCCAATTCACAGCTAGTATCCTAGCAGCTAAGTAGAATGACAGGAAATGGGAGGTAGAATAGGTGGAAAATGTAGTTTTAAACATTTTCAACCATCTGCAAGCAGAAGATAAGAGGACAGATTAAGAGCATCAATGAAGACTGTAGTGCTGTAGTATTATTAATTGCTCGCCAAGTACTTCAATATGGGGGTTGAGTTGAGTGGACCAAAAAATTATGCTGACGTTTCCAATTTTCTGATTATTTTGTTTTTGATTAGGATTGGGCCGAGCCTATGCCCTGGCTTTTGCAGAAAGAGGAGCATCAGTTGTTGGTAAGTGAGTGTGTTTTTCTTTTTAATGAAATCAGTAGCCAATAACCGAATAGTCTTCTAAGTTATCTTTGTCTTTCTCTCAAATAATTTACCAAGGTTGAATAGCCTCCTTCAAGGCTGACTTTTTAACTTACCTTTCTGTTTTTTGTTTTTTTGAGGCAGAGTCTCACTCTCTGGCCCAGGCTAGAGTGCTGTGGCATCAACCTCGCTCACAGTAACCTCAAAACCTCAAATTCTGAGGCTCAAGCAATCCTCCTGCCTCATCCTCTCAAGTAGCTGGGACTACAGGCATGCGTAACAATGCTTGCCTAATTTTTTCTATTTTTAGTAGAGATGGGGTCTCACTCTTGCTCAGGCTGGTCTTGAACTCCTGAGCTCCGGGGCTCGTCCTGTCTTGGTCTCGCAGTCGGTGCTAGGATTACAGGCATGGGTCACCTTGCCTAGCCTTAATTTACTTTTTAAAGTGGGCTAGTTTCACAGGATTTCCAACCTAACATGTTGAACTGATAGAGAAGGGCAAGTCTTTATTGTGTAAAAGTAAATTTAGTTCATGAGTGTAGTAAATTGTGGGCTGTAATTTTTAAAGGTAAAATGTTCATCTACTGGTGCAAAATCAAAGGAGAGTCCCTCTAAGTATATTGATAAAATTAAGAAATAACTGAATTTTGAGAACTGGAAGTTTAGAGTCAAGGAATCTGAAGCATAGGGTTTCTTACCTCTTTCATCAAAAGCATCAAATGTTTTCAATTGGAACCTTTTTTTTTTTTTCCCTTTGAGACAGAGTCTCACTTCATCACTCTCGGTAGAGTGCTGTGGTGTCATACCTCAGAGCAACCTCAGACCCTTGGGCTCAAGCTATTCTCTAGCCTCAGCTTCCCGAGTAGCTATCACTATAGGTGCCTGCCACTATGCTGGGCTATTTTTAGAGATGGGGTCTTGCTCTTCTCAGGCTGGTCTCAAACCTGTGAGCTTAAGCAATCCACTGCATTGGCCTCCCAGAGTGGTAAGATTTCTTTCTTTCTTTCTTTCTTTCTTTTTTTTTTTTTTTTTTTGAGACAGAGTCTTATTTTGTCACCCTTGGTAGACTGCTGTGGCATCACAGCTCACAGCAAGCTCCAGCTCTTGGGCTTAGGTGATTCTGTTGCCTCAGCCTCCCGAGTAGCTGGGACTACAGGAGCCTGCCACAATGCCTGGCTATTTTTTGTTGCAGTTGTTTAGCTGGCCTGGGCTGGGTTTGAACCTGCCACCCATGCTCAGTATATGGGACCAGTGCCCTACCCACTGAGCCACAGGCACCGCTCTTAATTGGAAACTTTTTAAAAGAAATTTTAAAAATTAATTGAAGGGGCACTTACACGAGTTTTTGCTTAATGATAGGGAGGAGATCAGTTGGAAGATACTGGATTGAAGAGTCTCAAAGGTGGGAGGTTTTAGTAATCTAAATGGTTTGGGCTGGCCTGATGAGCTTAGCGGTTGGTGTGGACACAAAGAATGAATTTGTGTACAACCAAGTACTTGCAGGGAATAACTGAGTGAGTGCTAAGTGCAGGGCTATGTGAGGGGCACATTTGATGACCAGTAGTGATCTCCTAATTCCAGTTTTCTTGCATCTTACTAGTATATACAGAGACACATTTCCCTCAATTTGTTTATAGAGGCATCTGTAACAAATGAATAATCAAGCAGTGAGGTTTTCTAAACAAAGGCTTAAGCAGGACGTCGAATACATTTCTTCTCTCTCAACGTGGCTGTGTTGCTTAACTTTATGGAAGCAACTCAGACACTTTGGATGTTCGTTTAAATTTTAGCTACTGTCTGCTTATACATTCTTAGGGGAAGGACAAATTTTGACAGTGTATTTCAGGGTTTCTTTGCCAGATTTTCCCATGTTGTAACTGTTTTTTCCTTTCTTCCTCTTTTTATGCTGCTTATTAATTCTTAATATTTTTACCTTGTAACTTACTTGTTTTCATTTTGTGTACATAATTCCATAAGTGCTTGGATCACATTTCAGGTTTTATCTCCTAAAGAACCTAGAATATGTGTAAAGAAGGTACTTTATTCATTGGTTCTTTAAATGTTGATATAGTCATTTTTGTGGGGAGGGGCTGATGTGTGTGAGATTGGTTGAATATATTTCCATTTTTTTGTTTTACTAAGATATAACTTGATTTATGCATTTGCTTTATAAAAAATTTATAGCTGAGTGTTTGGGTGGGTCATTTTCCCCTTGTTTCCTTATTACCTCTGCATTTGTTAAATTCACAGTAAGAGTGTCAGAAGTCTAAGTAAAAGATAAAATAAAGAGGGTGTTGTACTCATCACCACCTATAAGAAAAACTTGGACCCCACTTCAGGTATAGATCAGATGATGATTTATTATACCTGTGCAGGCGGGTCACTGCCCCAAAGGGCAAATGGCCCCCAAATGAGGAGCAGGCTGATTTTTATACCATTTTTGTGCTGTGTTGGCAGGCAAACAAGTGAGCACAGAAGCAAGCTCGGGGTGGGGCTATAGTCAGGGGGCTGGCACAGGGGGTTACATCATGGCGGTTGGCGTGAGGACAAACTTGGCTTGGGAGATTTAGTAGCTTGGGAAACTCTGCTTGAGTGAGTTTTTACCATTGTTTTACCTGTGGCTAGTAGTCTTTGGGAACTCAGGGAACTTCCTTATTCTATTCTAAAATGTGTTCCCGGATTTTGCCGGGTGTGTGTGTGTGTGTGTGTGTGTGTGGATTGGGGGGTGGTTTGAGATGTGTGGGCACTCAGGCAGAGACAGTTAGGGGCCTTTAGGGGTCTTTTTGCTGTATTGGTTATTACAAGAGATGATGTGTCCATGTATTGTCTTTGTGTTACTGTAGACATGATATGGCATCACGTCTTGATGAGAGTCCAGGAGGAGCAGAGGAAAAGTATTTGCTTAAACCTGCCTGACAGGCCCGATTTAGTTTAGTTTTATTTGTTTGTTTATTTATTTATTTTTTGAGACAGAATCTCATTTGGTCACTCTTGGTAGAGTGCTGTAGCATCTTAGCTCATAGCAACCTCAAATTCTTGGGCTCAAGCAATTCTTTTGCCTCAGCCTCCCAAATAGCTGGGACTATAGGTGCCCACCATAATGCCTGGCTTTATTTTACAGATAGGGGTCTCGCTCTGGCTCAGGCTGGTCTCGAACCTATGAGCTCTGGCAGTCTACCCACCTCAGCCTCCCAAGTGCTAGGATTACAGGCATGAGCCATCATTACTGGCCTGATTTAGTTTAGTTTTAAAGGGGGGAATATAATCTCTGTGAAACTTCTGACTGATGTTTTCTACTCCCTTTCCATCTGTGTCCTTCTTGTGAACTTTCTAGGCCACCTGTGTTCTCCCCTAGCTTCTGCTTCAGCTTTTTACTTGCACATGTAGATACACTGTTTCCAGGTTGCATTATATGCACTGATGTTTCTCCTCTAAGTTTTTTCTGCTTAGCTTGATTTCTACCTGAGTAAACAAAAAAGAAGAAAAAGAAAGAAGTAAACCTAGGATGTTACAGTGATACATGTATCAGAACTTCTTGTTTTTGGGAAAGTGATTAATCACATTATCCTATGACTAGCTATCTTGTGATGAGTAAGGGGAATATGGCACATCTCCAGGGTGAAGGACTCAACTACAACTTGGACTTTACCTTATGAATGCATGCAATGTGACCTAATTGATTGTACCTTCATGTTAATCTGAAAACAAAGCAAAACAAAACCAGAATTTATAATTAAACATTTATGAAAACAGAAAGAAAAGAAATAAAGTAGCTTGTTAACTATATAAGTAAGTCATCCTTTGCTACGTTTGCTGGATTTACAAACAACCTCTAAATCTTGATAGTTTACAACAGTAAAGGATTGTTTCATGCTCACGTGACCTTTTAGCTCTGGGTGCCTATGGCTCTCCTCTATCTGTCTTCCTAATTTCTGGTTCTCATCTGAAGGAGCAGCTTCTCTCTGGGACATTGTTGTTATTGGGGCAGAGGGAAAATAAAGATGATGCCTCTGGGTGCTTCTTGGAGCTTTTGTTCAGAAGTGGCATGCTATTTCCACTCACAAGTCATTGGTCAAAGGAAACCACTTGACCAAGCCCAAAGTTAAGGGCAGCATTTAATATAGTCTCTCTTTTTGTGTTAATATGATTGCTATGTTTTATATTTCATGGTATAAAGCTTATAGAATATTTAAATTTTGTTATAAGAACTGCTAAACCTGAGGCCAATATTATAAAAAGGGGTACTTTGTATAAGTAAAATCTTTGAGGAAATGTGTGCATGTATCTCAAGTAGGATATTGGGAATTTAGTAGTTTTGAAGCAAACCATACTCAATTCTCTGGATAGTTTTCTCTTGAGGACAGGAACATAAGAAAGACTGAAGTTAGATAACCCTGTGGGGTATCTGTATGTGGGAGATAGCTGAGGGACAGATAAGCAAATATGTCTGTAAAAATACAAGAGCTAATGATAGGTGGTGTGGAGAAATAAATAAAAGTGAGTGCGATAGAAAATGCTGAGAGGACTTTTGAGGAGAGACCTGCAGGAAGTGAAAGAGTGTGCCTTGAGATCTTGACCCTGAGAGTCCCTGGCGAGGTAGAAGTGGGCTTGGTGTATTTCAGGGTTAGTAGCAGGGTCAGTGTGGCTGGACTGAAAAAGGTCATTGAAGGGAACAGAAGTGAGAAATGAGAGCAGAGAGGTCCAGGAGGCCAGATCACATAGGACCATTTAGCTTAGAGTGAGGACTGGCTTTACCCTGATTGAGATGGGAGCCGTTGAGGGATGTGACCAGAAGACCAACATGACCCGATTTAAGTTGAAATGCTCATTCTCATTGCTGTTTGGAGACTAGATTGTAGGGGAGGAAAAGGGGAAGTGGAGAAGGAAGATCAGCGCATTGGAGTTTATTATACTTTCCTTTCTTTTTTTTGAAGCAGGGTCTGGCTCTTTCTCCTGGGCTAGAGTTCAGTGGTGTCATCATAGCTCACTGCACTTCAAACTCCTGGGCTCAAGTGCTCCTCCTGTCTTAGTTTCCCAAGTAGCTAGGACTGCAGGAATGTGCCATGGCTAATTTTTCTAGTTTTTGTAGAGAGAGGGTTCTTGCTATGTTGTTCAGGCGGGTCTCGAACTGGCTTTAAGCAGGCCTTCTGCTTTGGTTTCCAAAAGTGTTAGGATTGCCGGTGTGAGCCACACCCTGCTGGAGTTTATTATTCTATTAATTCTTCATGTGCAACACTTCATAATTGTCTATTAAAAGAAAAAAAGAAGTGTAATCAGAGACCAGTCAGAGGTTATTGCCTCTGGCAAGGGTGAAAGAGGACTTTCTGAGTCTGCGTGATTTGAGTTTCTTTAACAGATTATTAAAATGGTAGCCAATCCCTCCAATAAAGAAATATATTATTGCCCTTCTCATCCTGTATACACTTCTTGCATTACTCAGTACAAAGCACCATTTTACTTTGGTAGTAAAAATAGTTTATAGATATGTCATTGACAATAGATATGACTTAGTGGTGACAAATCCTTGGATTCAATATATATGAACATTAATATGTGTGTTATTATAGACACTTCAGGTGTAAAGCATTATAACATGACTCTTAGTAGGTGAGTGGGAAGTTAGAAATTGCTGTCTAACTTTTCACACTAATCTACAGCAAAGGGAAGAATTGTTTGTGGTAAATTGAAGCATAAAAGTGAGGTCACACAATGAAGTGCTTCAGAGATAGGTGGTGAATAACAGGGAAATACCCTGCAGGGGGAGTTAGCACAGGCTGATATAGCATAAAGGCCATTTCAGGAACATTACCCAGCAGCAGTCTGCTGATAACCTGGAGAGGTTAAGAATGGAAGCAAAAGACCACCTGGGCCGTGACTGTAGTAATTTAGGAATGAAATGATATGATAGAAAAGAAACTGAGATAGACAATTCTCCAAAAGAATTGGCAACTCCTCAATTGCAAAACTGTCTGCCTGCTGAGCTTAAATCACCCCGCACAGTGCTGGATACAGAGTGCGAGCACAGTAAATGTTTGAAGAATCCTAATGAAATTGATGACCTGTTAGCACATTCTGTTCACAAATGGAAGAAGATAGAGAATGTATGGGAGAAGTCTCACTTAGAGCCAGATGAGTTTTGGTTTGATTTGCATTTTTTAGTACAAAGTAAAATCAGGAGACTGAAAGCTTATTTCTTGCTATATTCTTTGGCCGGATAGTCAGATAAGGTTGGGGTAAAGGACAAAGAGAAAGAATAGAAAACCTAGAATAGAATAAAGTCCTGTAGCAAATAGGATTATTAAAGACAAATCCAGATTTCTCCAGCTGATGTGTGTAACAAAACGCTGAAAAACAGTGTTACCTTTATTCTGTCAACATTTCAGAAAAGGAATTTATAATTTTGTATCACATATAACAAAGAATTAAAATCTTTTTATAAATAAAGGACACTTACAAATCTATAAGAAATACAAATATCCCAAATAAAATATTAACTAAACAGGACAAACAGTAAGAAATTTAAATGGGCCAATAAACCCATGAAAATAAATGCAACTTTACTAGTGTTCAAAGAAATGTGAATAGAAATAACAATCTACCATTTATAATTGTTTAAGTGTCAAATTGGAAAGAATGATAATAGTCAGTGTTGTGAGGATGTAGAGAAATAAGCATTCTCACAAACGTGGTTCCTGTTTTCAGGCTGTCTGTGTCTGTTAACGTCATAATTTGTACTTAGGTATTCATTTACCTACTTATAGAGTTCTTTTTATTGCCTGTAAGTGTGTTTTAGAATTCCCTGGAACCTCATATTCTCAATATAGCAAGTATTTAATAAAATACTGGGAATGAGTTTTTAGGAAAAAACTTCTGTAGTCTTTTAACAGACTAATCACTAATTTTATTTAAAATGATAGAAATAGGGAAAAGATTTGGTATCTTGACAAAACCCTTCAGAGTTATGAACTTTTTGTTGGGTTTTTATTATGAAGAAATGTTGAATTGTAGCAAATGCTTTTTCTGTGTGTATTGAGATGATCATATGGTTTTTCCCCTTCATTTTGGGGATTTGATGTATTACAGTTATGAAATTGGATGTGTTGAACATCTTTGTATCCCTGGGTGAATTTCCCGCGATCATGCTACACAGTCTTGATGTGCAGTTGGACTTGGTTTGCTAGAATTTTGTTGAGGATTTTTGTGCCTATGTTCATCAGAGACATTGGCCTACAATTTTTTTTTTTTTTTTATTGTGTCTTAGTGTGATTTTAGTATTAAGGTTATGCTGGCCCCATAGAATAAGTTTGGAAAATTCTCTCCTCTTCAGATTGTTAGAGCAGTTTGAGAAGAATTGGGGTTTATTTTTCTTAAAAAGTTGGGTAGAAATCAGCAGTGAAGTTACCTGATCCTGGGCTTTTCCTTGTTGGGAGACTTTATATATCTGATTCAATTATGTTTCTTATTATTGAGCTGTAAAGGTTTTTTGTTTCTTCCTGGTTTACTCTTGGCAGGTTGTGTGTGTCCAGGAACTTATCCGTTTCCTGTAGGTTTTCTGATGTGGTGTGCAGGTGTTCAAATAGTTCTAAATGAGCCTTTATATTTTGGTATCAGTTGTAATGTCTCCTTTTTCATTTCTAATTTTATTTAGTTTTATCTCTTCTCTTTTTAATCTCTTCAAAACACCATCTTTTTGTTTTGTACTTTTTTTAAAGTTTCAATTTTGTTTATATCTGCTCTAATCTTTATTATTTCTTTACTTCTACTCATTTTGGATTTTGTTTGTTCTTGTTTTTCTAGTTCCTTAAGATGCATTATTAGGTTATTTGAAATCTTTCTACTTTTTTCTTGTCTAGTTTTTTTTTTTAAACAGAGTCTCACTTTGTCACCCTCAGTAGAGTGCTGTGGCATCATAGCTCACAGCAACCTCAAACTCTTGGGCTTAAGTGATTCTCTTGCCTCAGCCTCCTGAGTAGTTGGGACTACAGGCATCCGCCACAGCACTCTGGCTATTTTTTGGTTGGAGTTGTCATTGTTGTTTGGCTGGCCCAGGCTAGATTTGAACCTGCTAGCTCCAGTGTATGTGGCTGGTGCCCTAGCTGGTGAGCTACAGGGCCAAGCCATGATGTAACTTTCATAAGGAAAGACTTGTTCTTGTGTATGTGGCCTATAATGTTCGTTGGGTTGTATATTTTTGGCTTAGGTTCTGGCTGGGCACAGAAGTGTAATTTCGATGTGATTTCTTTGACTGTGATTAACATCTACAGTGTCTTCATGTGCCTCAGTAGCCTTAGCTTTACCATAGAGTGGTACAGTTTACTGGGGATAGGGATCACCGGGTGGGTATGCATCATATGCAGTAGCTCCTCACTGGAGGTTGGGGGCCACTGGCCGCCTCAGGCCGCCTCAGGCCTTCGATGGGCTGGTCCCTAGGGATATGTGCATGGTATGTGGTAGCTGTGCCTCTAGCGGGAGGGGGTTGCTGGTGCTATCAGGTGTCTTGGTCGCTGTGGGGCATGTGTAGCACATGGTTGCTCTGCCACTGGAGAAAGCCTGAAAGCCTCTGGTAGTAGGTGCCAGGTGGGCTGATCTTTGGTCCATGAGCAGTGCATGTGTCAGCTCTTTCAGATCTGGGGTGGGCCTCCCTGCTGTGCTTGGCTGTTTCTTTTTTGGAGTATAGGGCACTGAGTGGGCTCAGGTGCTGGGGTCATGGTTCTGCTGCTGGGACTAGCTGGAGTCTTGGTGATACACCCTTTTTTGTGTAGTCATGGTGAGATGAGGTGGGGCTATTGGTCAGGGCAGGATGTCCTCTATCAGTGGCTGCATCTCAGACACTGTGGAGCTGCTGCAGGTTGGGTCCCGGGGCCTGGCAAGGACTCAGTGTGCTCTTTCTGTTTAGACTTCAGCTGTGTGAACGACAGGCTAGGCTTAGGGCCTGTGAACATGTGGGGCTCTTCTGTAGTTAGGATTGCAGGCGTTTGTGATGTTCCTCTTACCTTCTCCCCACAATGGGGAGCCCCTCCTCAGCTTTGAGCTGATTCCAGCTGGGTGCTCTGCTTTCCTCTCTTAACTTGTCATCCAGTTTCTGTGCCTCAGAGGCTTTTGTTACTTCCTTGCTGAATTTCTGTGTTCTTCACAGACACTCTACTCAAAGTGTAGTTATTTGCTGTTTTGGTCCTTCTTTGTCTAGGGGGTGAGTGTTGGACATCTCTTTTCAACCATCTTAGTGATATCTATCCAGTTTTTCTGTTTAAGGTTTTAACCCCAGCAATTTAGCTCTGGTGATAGTGAGATGGCTGAATGGGTCAGTGTTAATTTAGTGCTCTCTAATGTGGAGAATTGTAGATCAATCTATTCGGATATTGTTTAACTGCATGTCATTTATCTAGCTTCCTAGGCTTACCTGTTTGGTTGCACTTTGTGTAGTTTCCACTTGGGGGTAGGGTTCATCGAATAAGTCTTCACGTAAGTAGTATGTTTTCCAACTTACTTTTCAACTTCCTTGTACTTACTTTAAAAGGATCTTAAAATCTTGATATTTTTAAACTGCTTATTTCTGGTCACTTAAATAATTGCATGAAAATGAATGATTAATAGAAATTCAGTCTTTTCAAGTCTTATCACTTTTGTCATCTTGTGGATAGGGTAAGCCTCCTTCCATCATTTTGTGTCTTTGAAGCAATTTTCTTTTTTTTGTAGAGACAGAATCTCGCTTTATTGCCCTCCGTAGAGTGCCGTGGCGTCACACAGCTCACAATAACCTCCAACTCCTGGGCTTAGGCGATTCTCTTGCCTCAGCCTTCTGAGCAGCTGGGACTACAGGCGCCCGCCACAAAGCCCGGCTATTTTTTTTGTTTTGTTTTGCAGTTTGGCCGAGGCCAGGTTTGAACCCGCCACCTTCGGTATATGGGGCCGGTGCCCTACTTGCTGAGCCACAGGCACGACCCTGAAGCAATTTTTATTTGCAGTAAGAATGATAATATTATTTTGTCAGAAAAATTATATTACAGTTTATATTTTGAAAACTAATTTCCTCTTAAAAAGTTAAGTGAAAACAGGCTTGGCGCCTGTACCTCAGTGGCTAGGGCGCCAGTCACATACACCAGAGCTGACAGGTTGGAATCCAGCCTGGGCTCGCCAAACAACAATGACAACTGCAACCAAAAAATGGTCAGGTATTGTGGTGGGCACCTGTGGTCATAGCTACTAGGGAGGCTGAGGCAAGAGAATCACTTAAACCCAGGAGTTTGAGATTGTTGTGAGCTGTGACATCACGGCATTCTACCCAGGGCGACATAGTGAGACTCTTGTCTCAAAAAAAAAAAAAAAAAAAAAAAGTTAAGTGAAAACATATTTTCCCTAGCTGATTTTAAATGAGGCTAGACTTTGTTGTTGTTGTTGTTGTTTTTTGAGACAGAGCCTCAAGCTGTCGCTGGGTAAAGTGCTGTGGCATCACATCTCATAGCAACCTCCAACTCCTGGACTTAAGTGATTCTCTTGCCTCAGTCTCCCAAGTAGCTGGGACTACAGGTGCCTGCTACAATGCCCAGCTATTTTTTGGTTGTAGTTGTCATTGTTGTTTAGCAGGCCCAGGGCTGGATTTGAACCCACCAGCTCTGGTGTATGTGGCTGGCACCTTAGCCGCTTGAGCTACAGGCACCGAGCCATAGACTTTGTTTTTTTCTCTGTGTTATCCCATTACCTATTTAACTATCAGATCTCCCTTCCAACACTCACATCAATTAAAAAAAAAAAAAAATTTTTTTTTTTTTTTTTTTTTTTTTGAGACAGAGTCTCATTTTGTCTCCCTCAGTAGAGTGCTGTGGTGTCATAGCTTACAGCAACTCAAACTCTTGGGCTCAAGCGGTCCTCTTGCCTCAGCCTTCCAAGTAACTGGACTACAGGCGCCTGCCACAATGCCTGGCTATTTTTGGAGAAGAGGTCTCGCTCTGGCTCAGACTGGTCTCCAACCTGTGAGCTCAGGCAATCCACCTGCCTCGGCTAGAATGCTAGGATTACTGCATGAGCCACCGTGTCAGGTCTAAAAGAGCCATACTTTAGAAGAAAAGAAATCTTGTTTTTAAAAAATTATGTTGATTTTCAATATTAAAGTTTAGCATGTACTATAGTATCATTGATTAATTAGAAAATTTTTTATTGTAATCCTTGGTATATATGCAATATCCCTATGAAAAAGATCATTTCATGACACAAACTTTGTCTCAAGTATTTTTCTTAAATTGTTTTTACATGTTACCTAGCATTGATCTATAATAGCTTTTCATTAGTATTTGCATGTTACTTTATAAATTTTACCTTATATTATTGTATAAGTTAACTTTGCTGTTTGTCCATATTACTTAGTTATGTTGGCCTTTGATACACGTGTATGTTTTATGTCAGTATCTGTGTTTCACTGTGATCATCATATAGATAACTTTCAATACATTTGTGTGTCCTTCTGTAGATTTTCTTGCAAACAGTAAATGTTCAATCCATGTTTATGTTATATAATTGGATAGTGGTAGGTATGGTCAGTTGGTAGACATATAAAGATGGAGTCATGGTGTAAATTAATAACTAGACACATTAGTTTTGTATATAATTTTTAACCTCTTAATAAATGGTTTTTACATCATTCGTAGACCACCACCTAGTATGTTTTCTAAAAATTTACAAATGTGCTTTTGTTTCTAATATTTTAAGATCAGAGTCTCACTTTATTGCCCTTGGTAGAGTGCAGTGGCATCACAGCTCCCAGCAACTTCCAACTCTTGGGTTTAGGCGATTCTCTTGCCTCCGCCTCCCAAGTAGCTGGGACCACAGGTGCCCACCACAACGCCCAGCTATTATTTTTTGCTGCAGTTTGGCTGGGACCGGGTTCGAACCCACCACCCTCAGTATATGGGGCTGGGGCCCTACCCACTGAACCACAGGCACTGCCCCAATCCTTGTTCTTTATCACTAGTCCTGTAAAGGCTTTCTTGACATAGAGAAGATATTGTGTGTTTAATCTTTTCATTTTTAAATTTTATTGTGGTAAGAACACTTAATAAGAGATTTACCCTCTTATCAAAATTTTTAAATGTATAATGCAGATTATAGATTGTATATTATCTAGCAAATCATTTTTTTTTT
>CAUYRH010139168.1:0-22382 GCA_963574655.1 Perodicticus potto | reverse complement strand
TAAAATATTTTTTAAAATAGCCGGGCGTTGTGGTTGGTGCCTGTAGTCCCAGCTACTCGGGAGGCTGAGGCAAGAGAATCACCTAAGCCCAGGAGTTGGAGGTTGCTGTGAGCTGTGACGCCACGGCACTCTACCGAGGGCGATAAAGTGAGACTCTGTCTCTACAAAAAAAAAAAAAAAAAATTTTTTTTTAAACACATATGCAGTGGAAAGAATTTATAATCATTCCAGAAATTTATTACAATAATAATGAATAGTCACAGACTGTAGTTTGTAGATTGATGTGGATGATAAATGAATTTAAGATTTCTGTCTGAGTGTTCTTCTGGAATGGTGACAAGTGTGAAGATTAATTGGTAGAGGAAAGATGAGAGGGCAAAGAATGACAGTGAGATGACCTCGATGAATCCGAGGATTCATCTCAGTCCCCTCAGCAGGCAGCCTGTAGATGTCCCCAAACACATTATGTTAACATTTAAAGCTCAGCTTTGCTGAAAGCAGCTATCACTTTTATAAATTACTGGCAGCTCTAGCAAAAGAACACAGAACAGAAAAAAGGCAAACCAGAGGAGACCCAGACAGAGGAGGACACGTCCCCAAAAACAATCAGGGCTGCCAAAGCAGACGAGAAGGGAGAGAGGAAGTCTGGATTCCTAAGGAAGCACAGCAGCTCTGGATCAGGGGGCCAGGAAATGAATTAGTGTGGCTTAGCCTGGGCTAAAATAAAGTATTTTTTATTGGCAAGTTTGAGATTTAGATTTAAAAAAAAAAATTCCAGACAGAATATTTAAATTATAGAATTTTGTTGGCACATTACAACCCATGTAACTCATCATTATATTCCATAACTTGGGAAAGAAGATGTTAACATGATTTAAACTATTTATGGGGAACATATTTCTTGAGCTTGACATGTCCTTAAAATTCTTCTACGAAAAGTGGTACAGTTTATATACCATATGTACATGTATATTTTAGCATCTAAAAGTCCTGAACTTAACTGTTTTAACTAGTTGTAAATGGGAAGCATGGCACAGACTATGGAATGGGAAGTTAGTCATTATAATTTATTAATCCATGAAAGGTTACTGGGTCTACAATGATGTACTTTGCTGACAGGAAAATACATAAGTAGCATCTATCTACCTCATCCAAAAGTTCAAGGGAAGTACGTAGAACTTGATCGATATTTTGACTTTCAGCCAAACTCCAGCGGAAAGAAATGAGAGCGTCTGCAGACACAGGACCTAACTGAAAAGAACAGTTCCTTTAACTTCCTTCATAAGACCGCTGAATACGCACTAGCTATTATTTTTTCTGATGAGAGCATTGCTGTGTATGAATGCTCTAGACGCAGAAGAATAAATGAAAAGCATTCATTGAATTTGGGGGCTCAAAAAGGCAACCTGTGCTGTAACCTATGTCTCAGCCTAGGACAACAGGCATAGGCTGAGACTGTCCTGGGATGTATGGTCTCTTTCCCAGAAGTCCACCGGCCGGCCTTCCCTTGGCACACATTAGGACACGAAGCCACGTTTTTGCACGGTGATGTAGTGAAGATGAAGGGAACGAGGAATGAAGAGGCTCGGCCCAGAGTCTGTGCCCGGGACGGAGCGGCTCCGGGAGGAGTCTGCTGCAGCAGACCTTGGGTCCATGTTTATTGTCACAAACAGGAAGACGTCGATCAGAGCTGCTTATCAGGCAAGGCACCGGCACTGACAGGGAGGGCATGGGGACGATCCGACAGAATGTCTCCACCTCTGTTTTTGGAAAACTGCAGACCGTGAGTACCTCCTAGGCCTCCAGCCTCAGGAGAGCTTTGGCATCTAGGGAATCCTCACCAGAGCCAGGAGGCCTGGGATGGCCACACCTCACGTGTACGTTCCCCCTGGGGGGCCGGTTTCGTGCCTCCTGCACGTCCACCTCTCCCTTGCCATTCTCATGGCTCTCTAGGTCTCTTGCCGCTCTGTTTAGGCAGAAAACGAGCCTGTGCTCAAGGTCAGGTCATAATTTCCCCTACAAAGTCACACATCCTATCAGGGAGCACGGTAGGATGAAACCCAGCTCCTGATACAGTGGTCTGTGTCCGCTGCTGCACACTTCCTTTCCCACTACCTCCTTTTAGCTGCTTCTATGCCTGCCTCGCAAGAGAGGCGAAGTGGGAAACTTACAGACTATAGTAAAAGGAAATAGAACAATGGCGAATGCTTACGTTTATTTTGTTTTTAGAAGTCGGTCTTCTTTGCCCTTCTTCCTACACATTTGCAGAAGTAATAGGAATAGAATGAAAAGAGCTATGTGAGTGAGCGAGCTACTCATTTGCTAAACCTCGCTGTCTTAAACACGCGCTTCACCCGTTCAGTCTTACCGTTCTCTGAGGCCTGACTTCTGAACATGAACTTCCTTTGTTCTTCCTTTCCGCTCCTTCTTTCCTAATATTGGCAAGCCGGTGAGTAGTATAGACGTTGATTTCATATTTTTCAACATAACATACCTATTACATTCATCCGCATTTGTTTTACGTAACTACTATTTAAGCACAAATGTCTGGGAACTGGTTAATTCTATACCTCTTTCCTTGTATCCTATGAAGCCCGGATCAGATCAGATCTTTTGGGAAATCTGCAGAACATATTATCTACTTTAATGCTTGTAGTACTCATAGTGCTGAAATCTAGGGGTACCGGCAGGGCCAACGTGAACCAAGCCCAGCCAGGAAGCTGTATGTTTGGGGACCTTTCTGAGCCACCAAACATGGAGAGCTCTGATTCCATACATTTGGTTTTTAACGTCCTTCATCCTGTGGGCATGGCGAGAGTGTTATTGCACCGTACGCCAGGACATCTGTAGTTGCTAGCAGATGGTCAAACATGTGGCAAACATTTGATTTTACTTGTCAGCACTTTATGAAAAACAAAAAAGATCTAACCTTAATAGAATTTATGTTTTTCAAAAGTAAAAAAAATAGTTTATTAAAATGAACTTTATAAAAATTCCTCAAGGTATAATTATTATTTTGTTCATTGAAAACAAAAATCGTGTTTCTCTAAATTTTGGATGTTGTCCAAACACTACAAGTAAGCACAGAGGACTAAAAAAGGATGTTGTAGGGGTTCCATTACATTGAGCCCCCACCACATGCCAAGCATGGTGTGTGATTTATGAGTCTTAAAAAATTAATCCTCATAGCAACATAGTAAAATACATGTTATTATGACCATCTTCTAGAGGAAGCTGACATTCACGAAGCTCAAGTTTATTGCCCAAGACCACACAGCTAGTAGGTGATAGAACCCGGGGTTCATTTGGGTTCTATCCAAACCAAAGCACGTGCCATGTTCCCTCACCTAAATAGCAGGCAAAGATAGCATAGTTTAAGCAACGTCAAACAGCTTAAGCAGAGATTTACATCAGTTATAGACTGGCCTTTCCCAATAATACAAAAAACGAGCTTTTTTTTTTTTTTTTTTTTTTTGCAGAGTTATTCAGGAGAATCACAACCATTGTTAAAAGTCAGTTGCTTTTCTGTTCTCTCCTTCCCCTCAGCCCCCCGCCCACAGTCACAGATGCCACCTAAGCATGTCTCAGAAATCTGAGGTGTCTACATTTACTCCTTTCTGTTTGGAGATAAGTTTTGAAGCCACTGTTTTCTCTGACATTGGTTTTTTTAACGTATGCAGGAAATCTCTTCCAATTGTCAGCCACACTAGGCTCTGATTCGGCAGCTCAGGTGTTTGGTGCAGAGGTCACATTAAACATGGATGATCCCAAGCTTAACTTGAAGCTCTGGTGGCAGCACATATGTCATTACTTACGGCAATAGACAAATATGTTGATGTATACTATTGACTGGAACGTTATATTAATAGACCAATTCCCTTCCTATGTCTGTCTGCCATTCTTTCAGTAACATAGCTGGCACCGAAGGACAGCCCCTTTCAAAGCCTAGTAATAATTGTAAAGTAAGTAGGATAAGACTTCTCAAAATAGTGTAAAAAATAGCGGGACAGACAAAGGATGAGAAATTGGTACAGATCAGAAAATTTTTCATGAAGCAGGTAAAAATTAGGATGGAAAGTCTTTCTGAAGTTATTTAAATAGTCACTATCCTGAAATAAGTGATCAGAATAGAAATGAGGCCATAGAAGGTGACACAAAGATTAAGTTGTTGGAAACGAGGAAAGAAATGTGAGAAACAAAACCATATCAGAAATTGAGAACAATAAAGAACTAGCAAAAAGAAAGCTGAAAATTTAAGGAAAGTAAAAGCAGGACTACTGAGAGATCAGGATGTACCCTGAGACTATCTGCTAGAGTCTCAGTTTTCCTGAGCTTCAGGTTGTTTTAGTATTTTGTTTAGACATAGTTTGAAAAGGATGGAAAGGATGAAAAAAATAGCACAAAGAATTCCATACTTTTTCCCAGAAACCCCATTTAAATTTTGCTAATCACCCAATACTTGTTTTTTTTTAATAGCAAAGGATCCAAACCTGGATTGTGCATTATTGTAGTTGTGGGTCTGTTTCTTCCAATCTTGGAATGGAACCTCAGCCCTTAGGTGTTGTAACATTGATTATTTTCCAAACTCGAGGCTAATCATTTTGTGGAATTTACTACATTTTGTGTTTGTCTAATGTTTTCTTACCATCAAGCTCAGCTGTATTTTCGTCTGAATATCACTGAATCCTACTGGATGACGTGTGGTATCTATTTATCCCATTATCAGGTGTGTTAAATTTGACCACTTTATTAAGATGCTACCTGTTGGGTTTCTCTGCTGTGAAGTTATTCCCAAATACCCTTCCCTTTTCAATAATTATTTTGTGGGGAGGTATTTAGAGATTATGCAAAACCTGTTTCTTAACTGCCTTTCACCAACTTTTAGTATCCATTAATATTTCTTGCTTGAATTAATCACTAGTATGGCTGTCAAATGGTGTTTTTCTCTAATACCATTATTCTTTCACTATTTATTAGTGAGTGTCTACAAGTCCTAAGTTTCTTTTCTTTATACTTATTTAATCATTTATACTAGCATGGACTTCTGGCCTCCTATTTTATTAAATGGGATATAATCCATTACCTCCATGATTTATTTTAATGCTTTAATTTTCCCAGATTCAGCCAATGAGAATCGAGTTGGCTTCTCAGTTCTTTCCAGCCTGTCCCCATTATTTGTGTGCTTCTTTAATATGTGGTACAAGATATTAAAGGGTCATCTTGTTCCTCCTGTGCAATCCTCCTTGGACTCATTCATTATTTGGTTCCATTTAGAGCAGAATGATATTCAGAACCCAGATAGGAGTGGGCGTTGTGTGTGGTGCTACCGGGGTATCACTCCTCCTGAGCTCTCTCTGTGGACAGATGAGGAAATGTACGTATGTGTACCCACACATATTCACAGAACATACATTTACATATATTCCTCTAACTAGATATCTGCTCCAAACCACTAGTTCACGCTGTTTGCTAATTCCAATTGGCAACAGATGGTTGATTTGCATAGTTGTGCCTCCTCCCCCCACGAGAAAATGAGTTCTCATTGGCTCAGCCTTCCTGTATGTAGCCAGTGTTTGCCCTATGCTCACTCTTATTTCCCGCCATTAGGAGCCTAACTCCCCAGAACCCTAGCTCATTCAGCACTATTCAGAAGTCAATATCTTTTTTTTTTTTAATTAAAAACAGAAAGAGGAAAGAGGAAGAGAATTGAATCCTGATTTCAGAAGTTCCATGGGTCTTGTTGTATAAGGATAAAATCTAGGACCTCCTCATGGTAAACAATCTAATTGAAGAGCCCTCTGCTAAAGCTGGGACCTCAGAGACCACACTTTTATGTAACAGAAAATAAGTTATAGCAATACAGAAAAGACATAACATTGACAGGCTGGGAGGGGAAAATAATCTCCCTCGATTATTTGTACCAGATGTTAATCCTCATACAGTTTTGCTTCCTGGATTCATGTGACCTGTTTGTTCCAGAAATATGTCAAGCACAACCACTTTGAACTGTGTGGGAAATCTGTAGGTGTGTCATGGAATATTTTGGACCATATAGACGAAGAGATACAAAATGTGAGAGAGGGGTTAAGAGAAAAAAGGAAGAGTGAGAAGGGATTATCTAATATGTATCCAATTAGGATTATGGAAGATGACATCAGAGGGACTGGGGAAGAAGCATTATTTAAGGGGCTGAATGTTGAGAATTTTCTAGAATTTAGGAAAGATAACATCCTTTGACTAAAGAAATAGAAGAATAACAGATAAAATTAAGTAGGATAAATAAGATATTCTAATTAGATGAGTCAAAGTGAATTGCAGAATGCTAAAGGCAAAAATAAGACATTATAAGAGAAAAAAAAGATAACTGCAAAAAGTGACAGTTTGATGTATGATTGATTCTTAATAGCAGTAGCCAGGAGACAAGTACATTATTTTCAAAATGCTGAAGAAAGGAGCTATTGACCTTAAGCTGTACCTTTGGTGAAAACATCTTTCAAGAATGTTAGTAAAAGAAAGTCATCTGCAGACAATAATAACTGAGATAATTTATCACCAATACATCCATACTGAAAGATATTCTAAAAAATATACTGAAAGCAGAACAAAGGTCATCTTATAGATAAGTGCTAAAAGAGAAGAAGAATTGGTGACCTAGGTACAATTATTTGGGTGATAAGGATCTAAATAAACATGTGTGTGAAAAACATATGAGTGTAATTAACATTTTTTGACCACATAGACATGAGATAGAAATGTAGGACTCTGGGAGCTTAAGAGAAAAAAGTAGTGACATACAGGTAACACGTGTCATACCCTGTGTCCTGGAGGAATTAACGTATGAATAGCAAAGTAGAACTAAGATGCTGGCAAACGATAGCATGTTGTTGAGTTAATAGACGCTATCACAATTAAAGTATTATAAGATTTTTAAAATTTTAATGAGAGTAGGATCTTGAGTAACATTAAGCTGGGTCTAGATTTAATTATACATGATGGAATTAAGAGAATTAGCATTAATAGAAGAAGCATAATTTACAGAATAATAGAAAGGAATAAATGAATTCAGAATTAAAAAAAAAGATATCCCAGCAAATCAAAAGATGGCAACCCAAGAGGGACAAAAGAATTAAGACAACTAGAAAGCACAAATGTGGTAGAAAATAAGCTAGAACTTATTAATCAAAATAAATGTAAGTGGAGTATATTCTCCACTTAACATACTGTAATTGTGAAGACTAGACTTCCAAATCCAACTTTGTGATATTTATAGGAGTTTTGATCAAAACTAAAGGATACTGAAATTTTGAAAGAAAAAGAAATGGAAAAATATGATTACATATTAACCAAAAGGTAGTGAATATAGCTGAATTAATATTGGGTAAAACAAGACCTTAAGGTAAAAATAATTTTTAAAGGTGATTTTTTAAAAAGCTAAGATGACCTCATTCTTTTTTGGAGTCACTCTATTATGAGAAAAAAATCTTTGCTTTACTTGGGATAAAGAACAATTCTAAACTGAGTTTGGGAGTACTAGAGAAACTAAAAAGTCTATCATCAAAATGGGGACTGTATCATACCTCTTTCAGTAGCTGCTAAAAGATACAGTAAAAAAGAAAAATCAGGTAAGTACATAGTAGATTTTGAATAGCAACAAAGAAATTAGTTCTCATGACAAAAGCATGAGCAATTGGTAAATATACCTAGTGTTAACACTGTGAATAAAATACATATTTAATTACTAGTACCAAATAAAATATTTAAATACTAGTAATAAAGATATTACTATTAGTTATAGATGAGAAGGGGTTAAAATTTAAAAATTCTTAGAGATGTAAACCAAAGCCCTAGACAAAAGCTTATTCCTCAGTTTTTATCTTTCTGGTTTTCTATGTTGCTTCTAAACTTCAAATCATTATATATAATGTTGTCTCTATTTGGATTGAAAACCTGCTACCAGAATTTCTATTTTCCTCAATTTGTGTGTATTTGGATTTCTACTTTTCATGGGCTGGTTAAGCAGAGTAAAGCTTGTCTATGAGCAAAGCAGCTTAAGAATTCTCATCAGATTTGCTAACAGACAGGCGTTAACAAGAGTGTTTATCATCTTGTTTGGGGGCAGGGCAAATGTTCATGCCTAAAGCTTTTCCTGAGAATGTCCACAGAATATTTAGTTTCCACTGATAATGCTACAAACTTACTAAACACTATTTTTCTTTTTTTTCTGTCATGTCCTCTTCTTTTTAGGGCTGGTAAGAATGGTCATATAGGCTATGCAGATATTTTAGTAAAAGCTAACAGCTTGTTTATCTCCTCATACACTTTGCATTGGTATGTGGTTCGTGAAAATGGAGAGAGTGTGTGTTTCCCTCTCATTCAGAGAAACAATGAATGGCCACATGAAAATGTAGTGAATTTCACCGTTCATATCAAATATCAAGAAAAACAGCTTCCCCCAGAGCCATCTTCTGTTCTACCATCAAGAGACATTTTGCCTACCAAAATACAGCTTAACTACTGCGGTTCACTGCTAGGACATAATTCTTAGAAAAGCCTCCGTGGAAAGAAAGAAATAAGGTACAGCTAAGGGTTAAAAATTCTCTCCCCCATCCTCGCCTTAGAGTTTTAAGATCTCCTATCTGTTGTTTCCCTGAAATAGCTCTTGTTTTTCAGAGTTGATATAATTCTTCTTTATTTCCTGGTCTCATTCTCCAATTTACCATGGAAAGGACTCCTGGATCTTGCGTATTTATCCAGGACACAAGGGACAGGTTTTTCCCCCAGAGAATACAAAGTATCACCGTAGACTGTGACCTGCCCTCTCCCCTGAGATGTCAGTGTCACGCGACAGGAAGCTCAAAGCTGCTTCACAACAGGATTTACTCTCAGTGGCTAAGAAGGCAACTAAATTCCCATGATTAAGTTGCAAAGTTTTAGCACATATTTGCAGATAACTCAGGACTTTACGGATACTCACTGCTTTAGAAAAATCTGTGTGACTGGAAAGTTCTTTGTAAATGTACTTTGTTTTTTGTGTTTGCATCTGTATCAGAGGGCTTGATTGTAAAGGCACTTCAAAATAGCTTCTTCCGTAGCGTGAAAGTCGATCAAACAAATTGGGTCATTCTCTCATACCCAACTGTAACAGATGGGCCAGGAGAGAAAAACACTTCGTGAACGTTAACATTCTTCTAAGAATGTGATTCTGTGCGGGGACTGCCTTTTGTGACCTGCAGCCAGTTAGATCTAATAGCTACTAAAATATCCTGCTGCAACTTGAAGATCAGTTTTTCTCACTGCCACCATTCACCCATCAAAGCTCACCAGCTCCCAAAACTTCACTAGTGCCAATGGGACTTTCTTGCAAAACAATACTTACCATTTCTCATTTTTAGGAAGCCTCTAACCTTCTATTTGTTCTTCATCCCAAAGATCACTCAGCTGTGTGTATGTCTAGAACTGTAATTCTCGCATCCCCCCAAAACATTTTAGAGATTTTTCTCTAATTTTATCTGCCTTTGACAGTAATAATATCAGTGATGATGTACTGAGAACAGTTTCTAAATCTGGATGTACATACATATCCCTTGGGGGATCTTGTTAAGTACGAATTCTGATTGTGTGGGTTTCTGATGGGGACTAGGAGGCTAAGAGTCTGTATTTTTAACAACCCCCACGTCACGTTGCTTGCCCTAGGACTACACCTCCATTAGCTAGGGCAAAGAGCTATGCATGAATACACGGAGGAGTCCTCCACTAGCTGTGTGAAGTCGGTATTCACCCCTTTTATAGATGATGAAATAGAGACCGAGAATTTATCTCATACCATCAGGCACCTTAAGTCCTCCAGTTGAACATTTTTAGACTATGCTTCAACTACATTTCTATTATAATCACCTTATTTCTTGAGCTTCTAGTCTCATATATTTGCTTTCCATGTAGTTGCAACTTTTGGTCCAAAATGAATATATTAAAGTAAACTCTAACCTGAGATAGCACCAAGTTTAAAAAATTACATGGGTGGAAAACCAAGCATCAAATGTATTCAATCCTAATATGAAGCCAGTAGACAAACTAATACTTGCCCACACCTGAGAACAACTCAATTGAATTCAAGTTGGAGGAGAGGGTGGGGGGATCGGTGAGCTCTCACCTAATGGGCACGATGGGAGCCTATGTGACACACCTCTTGGGTGGGTGAGGGGCACAACTGCAATAGGGATCTTACCTAACAAATGCAAACATTATAATCTGTTTGTATCCTTATAGTAACCTGAAACAAACAAAAAAACGGTATGGGCTTGTAACTTGTCCAGTCCCTCAGATGTGAAAGCCCGCTGTATTCAGTGTAGCTGAGCACAGTACAGGCTCATTTTGGCAGACCTGCAGAGCATCGTATATTCTGCCAACATAGTGCTACGGAGCTGATTTATTTATAGGATCATCTACTGAAGGTAAGTTTGGAATCTCTCATCAATTTCGCAGAAAAAACTCTAGCCGAAGTTTCTAACCTGTGCTCCCAGTAAGAGATACGTGGAGCTTTTAGAAATGGCTGTGGCTGGGTGCCACCCCCAGAGTTTGACCGATCATTCTGCGGTTGGGCTTGGCATTACCTGGTTTAAAAGTTGAGCAGGTGATTCTAATCTAAAACAGGTGCTGAGACGTGTTGGTTGAAAGGTACTGATACTTCGGCACCTACTTACCTTGCACAATTAAATCCTAATTTCTGGTAGGGTCCAAAGATGGTTATTTTAACAAAAGCTCTGGTGATTTAAATGTATAGTTGAAGAAGCTCTTGGGTGATCTTAAGGTGTAGTTTGTCCCAACTCACTTTCCTAGAGAATTCGGTATCTTTGAGATGTATGATGTGAGGAATACTGTGGTGAAAAAAGAAGCCGTTTTCTTTCTCCCGAGGGAGATTAATTAGAATTATCAGAACAAGAGAGGGGATTAGCTTTGGTTAAAAACATAGCAGTTCTGAAAACTGAAGCAACAGAGCAGGACAGTACTGTGTTTTTCTTCTCTGTTGCCCACAGAACCTCTGACTAACTAGATGTTTAAGAATACATTTATTCATTTAAGTACACTTGAGTTCCAAATTCTAAGTTTTGTGACTATTTGGTTTGATTCTGTAATTATTTCACTGGTTTTCCTCGTGTGTATTAGTCAGGGTTCTCCAGAGAAATCAAACAGGATATGTTTATTTATTATGAGAGACTGACTCAAAGTGTTATGAAGGCTGATGGGTCTGCACATACGTAGTCAGCAACCCCCCAAAAGCTCGCAGTGTGGTTTAGGTCTGAGGCTGAAAGCTTGAGAACCATGAGATATGATGGTGTGAGCTCCAGTCCAAACCTAACTTGGCGTGAGACCGAAGAAGAGAATCTATGTTTCAGTTCAAGTTCAAAGCCAAGAAAAGACTGATGTCAGGAGGGCAGGAGAACTTCCCTCTTATTCATGGGAGAATTAGCTCTTTGGTTCTGATTGGATGAGGGCCATCTACCTTAGGAGGGACAATCTGACTTATGCAACCTATTGATTCAAGTGCTAATCTCATCTATAACCATCCCCACAGGTATACTCAGAATAATGTTTGATTGATTGTCTGGGCACCCCGATGGGCCAGTCAGCTTGATAGATAAAATTAACCATCACAGGGTGGAAGAAGAGAAAGTAACTACAATAAAAAAAAAATATTCTTCTCAATTTACAGTAGGGCATGGCAGACCTAAGTAGGGAACTTTCAATTAATGGAAAGGAGAGATGTAACCATCTAGCCATATTATACATGCTACTTAATTGTAGATATATTTTTAATTACTAGATGCTTGACGCGAATATGCTCTCACTCATAAACAATTGTGAATTGATACTGTTACTGAAGATAAAAGGTATTTTAGAAATGTGTTGTTATTCTTTCTAGATAGTTTAATATTCAGATGCCAATTCATAATCAGAATGGGGGAAGGCCTGTTCCTTATGCAATCACTGGGTTCCTAACATTCCCTGTGTTTTATAGGACTTGAAGGAACATGTATTTAGAGAAAGTAGGAAGTCAGACATTTCCAGTTTCCAGGAGGAACCAGGCTGAGGTTCAAAACCTTATTCGCACTGACATGCTGAGTACTGAAAACTTTCTTCTCGTCTACAATCCATAAAAGCCTTGGGCAACTAGGGACCTGGCAGGAGCGTGAGGTTGTATCAGAAGCATTCCCTGCTTTGGCTTTCTAGGTACTCAGAATGGCGGTCTAGGGTCAGCTCCGTGGTGGGAAGGATGCCTGTGGAAGACCTCTCTCTAAACCTGCCATACTTGCCAGAGACATTGTTTGTTAACAAAATGAGAGTCAGGATTGCCTAATGGGATGAAAGCATATGGAAGGTTCAAGAGCTAGGAAATGTGCAAGTTGCATTTGTAAACAACCTTTGCCTGCACTCTTGTTGATAGAATAGTGTGTTTTCTGGAATAGTTCAGATTGCTAAAGAAGGTACGGTTGAGTATAAATGAGGAATAGACATCCAGGTGGGATATGTTTTCATCCTATAAACATTTCAGTTTTTTGGCACTGAGTTCAGTGCTGTGGGGAGGAATCCACTTGGTCTATCACGCCACAGCTTTCTTTTAACTTGGCAAAACCTCTATTGTACCAGGCAGATGAAACCCCAGAGGAATTCATTTGGATTTAAGCTTTGGACTGGGAACTGGGTTAAATTGTGTCCCCAGCTCGTGATCTACATATCACATTCTTTTTATTTATTTATTTTTTAATATTAAATCATAAACACATAGATCATGTATACATTAATGCATTTATGGGGTACAATGTGCTGATTTCATATAGAATTAGGGACACATCACACTGGGTAATATATACCTCATCTCGTTTACTTAATTGTTGTGTTAAGACATTTATACTCTATACTAATAGATCCGACATGTACCCTTGCATTATGCAAATGTTCGCTAAACGTTCGGACACTGCTGAGATTTGTCCTACAGCTGGAAATAAGTGGAAGTTGAGCTGTAACTGGGAACACACCTATGGTACATAATACATAGCACATTCTCAATCAAACAAATACACCCATATCTTCAAGGTTGACATACAACTGGGTTTTACTTCAGTTGGTGAGATTGGACTTTAAAGAAGGAGCGTATCCTTAGGGACCAGTTATGGCTAAACTTTCATTCATTTGCAGCTGTCGGACAAAACTCAGCAGTGTGAGAACGTTTAGTGAGACCATTAGCACCTTTATAAATCAGCACGTGGTCCGATTTGATTTTTTGTAGGATGGCTTCTTGGTCCTTAGGGTTTTTCTCCTTGGAGATTATATAGTTGAATAGTTTTATTCTCTTAATAAAATACTTTCAACCAGAGAAGTTTTACTCCTTAAGCCGGGTAGATTCCAGTGATATTTATCTAACTCTCCCTGGCATCAGATGCCCACATTAATTCAACGTACTTAGAGTTCCAGCAAGTTGCTCAAAGAAAGGAATTCCTTCTGAGGAGATTTTCACATGATAAAGGATCGTTCCACTTAGCATATAGTTTCTTATATAATTCTAAAATTTAAATATAAAAGTTTGATCTTCAATTTTCTTCGTACTCATGTTCGTTTCCACTTTACTGTATTTATAAATTGTCTTTGTGAACAAGAGTATTGGAATTGGGGAAGGTCTCCTGTTCTGAAGAGTTTCACATCACGAACGTGATTTAACTCATCGTTGCAGCCTCCCTGAATGTAATGTTCAGAACAGCGCTGTGTTCAGACTCCCTTTGGTTATAACTTACTAAATAACATTCTGAATGTGCCATTTGAATGCTCGTACATTCTGACTGTATCACAGATAGGCACAGAAAATAGAGTGGGTGTTTTTCCATTTAAAGTATGCATGGAGGGCTGACCGCTGGTGGTGCTTCAGGAATTTTCACTGCATGTTTTCTTTGTGGGAATTATGAAGTTAGTTTTGGGATCTGGACAAGTTACTGAGAATTCTGAGAATCTGTATTCTAAAAGTAGTTTGTATCAGTTCAGAGGTCAGGTGGTTTGGCCAGTGAAAGGCCAATGCTGGGACAAGCGGTCGTTTATCACACTGTCAGAGAACCGCATCTTTCTCTAACAATGTGCAGCGTGAAAATGGCTTCTTCCCATCCACTGAGTCCCACTCTGCCTCCTCAGTAAACATCTGCCATGGGGGCCTGGATTGTGGCAAGGACTTCAGGAATATTGGGCAGATTGGCTAATGCTCATCTCTCTTTACTGCTGCATAGAATGATGATGTTCATTTGGCACTTCACTTTGATTTGTTATTCCCCTAAGGGATGACATCACCTTATCAAGAGTCTGTCTTATCTCCAGCTATTCTTGAGTTGCATTTACAGTAATCATAATATTTATCATTCAAATGGGGGCCCTTTTGAGAGTGAAAGGGATGCTATTAGTAATCATACTGGGAGACAGTATACAGTAGGATTATCCCAGGCAAACCAGTGAAAGTTCATCCTAGCTGTAATTGTGTGGAAGTGGTGTCATTAAGGGCATATCTAGGGAGATGGATTGACAAGGGGAAGAAACATGTTGTGTCATAAGGTCAACCAGGTGATGGATTCATGACATGTGTGCAAGGACCTTCTAAAACACAGCACTGAACCAGCACAAGAGGGATCTGGACCATCAAAGCTGAGCACTCACATGAGCTTGGTTTACGTAAATGAGGATCTGTTCGTTTTTAAGTCATAGACCTTTCTTGAAATCTGATAAAAGTTAAGAAAACACTTTCTGGAAGATGCATATACACATCAAATTTTGCTTGCAATTCCAGGGGAGTCTTGGTTTCTATGAAGCCACCTATGGAAATATGGACCCTACATGTATACATCCTACCACCTGTGCAATAGACTTTTGTTACTTCTTTCAAGAGTGTTACGATAAATTTGGGAGGCTATTACTTGAAGAATCTATTGAATTGTACATGATCAAAACTACCATGTATTGGATAATACACAAAATGTGTGTGGGAGTCTAATTTACAAGTAATTATCTTAAGTTCACTTTTGTGAATATGCATCATTGACTCATTATTCCATCACTTGAGGGGCCATTCGGGAATTCATTCAGTTAGAAGTCAGCCACGAGTGCCCACCAAGCCATGAATGGATTAATAAACATCAATGAGGTAAGAATTTCGTTAACCTGATAAAGAGATCTATACAAAACTTAGTATACGTATACCATGGAATACTATCCAACCATAAAAAAATAAAAAAAGAGGGAGACTTAACATCTTTTGTATTAACGTGAATGGAGATGAAACACATTCTTTTTAGTAAAGTGTCACAAGACTGGAGAAGCAAGTATCCAATGCACTCAGTACTAATATAAAGCCAGTGGATGAACTAATACATGCCCACACAGAGAAAAACTCAACTCGATCAAGTTGGGCAGAAGGGAGGAGGGAGGGGGATTGGTGTGCTCCCACCTAATGGGCACAAGGTAAGGCCATATGGTAAACCTCCTGAGTGTGGGACACGGCTACAACCCAGACTTTACCTAAGCAAGGCAAACATCGTGACCTACGTTCGTACCTTCATATTCATCTGAAATAAAGAGAAAAAGAAGTCAGCCATGTCCAGTCTGTACTCCAGACCAATTAAATTTTAACTTCCGAAAGTGGGGCCCTGAGAACAGTACTTTTTACAACTCCCCAAATAATTCCAGTGAGCAGCTACAGCTAAGTCTGAGAAACAGGGCGTCTCCCACTCACCCACGTATATAAACACGTCTTGCAGAAGGTTTTATACTTTTCTCCATGAAGCTCTTTCATTAAATTTTTTCTGTCTGTTGTTTTTTGTGACGGTTTAGATTTTTTTAAATTTTGGATTAATGTGAAGGTATGCATGGTTAGGTTATATTGTTCATGTTTGTAAGGCAAAGTCTGAATTGTAGTTGAGAAAGACTCAAGTAAATAGATGTTTTAAAAATTTCATTTGTTTCTTGTTAGTATATAGAAATGAGACTTTGTCCATCAATCTTGATACATTTTCTCATTAATTCTTAGAAATTGTCTACGTTTACTTTGGGGGTATCCTTGCACATGGACAATGATTATTTAGTTTCTTCCTTTTTAATCTTTAGCCCATTAAACATTATTTTTTCTATCTTAATAGCTGGCTTGGACCTTCAGGTTTATGTGGGCTAAAAGTGATAAGGCCTTTCCTGAATTTAAAGGGAGTGCTTCTAATAGTTCACCACTGAGTGTGATATTTATTGTAAGTTTTGTATAGATCTCTTTATCAGGTTAATGAAATTCTTACCTCATTGATTTTTATAAATGTTTTGAGGATAGATGTTTACTGAATATTTTTCCTGCTCTTGTGATTATTGAATGTTCTTTAGTCAATGTACTGGATAACATTTTCTTTCTTTTTCTTTTTTTTTTTGAGACAGTCTGACTATGTTACCCTTGGTAGAGTGCTGTGGTGTCACAGTTCACAGCAACCTCCAATTCTTGGGCTTAAGTGATTTTCTTGCTTCAACCTTCCAAGTAGCTGGGACTATAGGCACCTGCCACAATGTCTGGCTATTTTTTTTTTTGTTGCAGTTGTCATTGTTGTTTAGCTGGCCCGGGCAGGTTTCAAACCTGCCAGCCTCGGTGTACTTAGCTGGCGCTGTAATCACTATACTATGGGCACTGAACCCTGACTAACATTTTCTATTGTTAAATTTTTATAGTATTTGTGGAACAAATATAACATGTATTATTCATTTTCAGTTCTGCTCATGAGTGAATTTAGCTTCATTTCATATTTGTATGAAGGTTATACTATCCTCAAAAAAAATTATAGAATGTTTCTTCTTCCTTTTTACAAAGGACTTTGAAGTTTGTAACAATTATTTTCTTTATTATTCAGTACCATTCATCTGTAATACAGTTTTAAATGCTTTGGATTATCTTGGTAGATTTTCAACTTCTAGTATTCCTTTAAAGGTTTAAGGGGTATTATACTTTATATTTCTTTTTGAGGGGCTTGTACTGAACATATATTCACAGAAAATTAGGTAATTTATTAAACGTGTTGGCATATTATTAATAATATATATTATTTCTCACTTTTTTGATTTTTAAGATATTTTGGGGGCAAATGTATAAATTGGTCTCTTCTAATTTGTTAAGAGCTATAGGTATGTTTATATTCAAATACCAGATTCAGAGAAAAATTTAGCCCTGACTAGTGTGCTTCTGAAAAGAAATCCAAAGTGACTCTGTTGCCAGGTATATTGGGTGTATTTTGGGAGAGGTGTGCTTCGAACTCAAGACATGTTAGAAGCCTCCTGCTCTGTTTATGAATAGAATTACTTTGCTTTCATATACTGCTGAAGGTTTAGTTGGGTTTTTGTTAACAATGAATTAAGAATTAAAAGGCATGTGCAAAATAAATTCAAAATGTGCAACTGAGCAAGAAGCTAATTAGTTTTTTTGTTCACTCAATGCGACAGTATTTATTAAACACCTACTATATGCCAGGCGTGATTCAATGCATACCGCATTACCAGGCAGTACATTCTCCCGGTCTGTTATATGCAATGCCCTTGTCAATTTGAGATGTACGATTTCTGGAAATCCTAAGAAAAACAGTGGAGTGTTCATGGGGCCAACATCAGCAGTGGGACGCAAACACCGTGTCAAAGAGTTGATTGAAACTAACACACAGGGCTTCCTCCCTGCCTCTCTTCATCCTAAGTCCTTGTGACAGGAGTAATTTAGGTATATTTCTCTCCTGGTGCTATTGTTTATGTCAGATTGATGTCACCTGGTGAGGGGATCATTTGTTTCATACCATTTAAATTGCTGGTGGAATCTGAGTAGCATAGGTATTTCTCTGTGTTATTCTTTTATTCGATCGCTGTCATTTTTAATAGATTCTGAGAGATTTGGCTATGTAATGTCCACTTATATAAAAGCAAAACACTTGGGTGTTGAGAATTGATAGTCTACAATAACATTGCCAAAATATGAACCAATAGCCAATTAGATGAGGACCACTATACAATTTTCAATTTTAATCTGTTGCAAGATGCTTTTCTAGAGAGAAAATTTTTGATATCTTATTGTCCTATTGTGGAACATAGGTAATAATCTCTCATTCTCCATCAACATAAATAGAATTTTCTGAACATGGTCAGATGGTCATTTCGGTGCTCATTTAAATTTGCGTTTAATTTATTAGACTTCAAAAGAGAACTTCAGGTATATTTAAATTGAGTAGCTTTCAATGTAATGTCTTACCCAACACAACTGAGTAATTACAAATGCTTCCATCAGTGAGATAGCTCATTAGTGATTTATTCACATGCTGGAGCTTTGTGAAGTTTATAAAAATCTCCAAGGAAGTTTATTCACAGAGAGTGACTACTATAAATATTTGTTGATTGTCCACTGTGTGTTAAACAGTGCTATCAAAAATACAGCATTGGAAAAGATGATTACTGGCCTTTGGAACTACATTATATTGGTGGACTGTACAGGCAATTTCACTGCAGGGGAGTGAGTTATGATGGGTGTAACACCGATGTTCACAGAGCACAGAAATGGTGCAGAGAACCCATACCTGGACGGGAAGTTTTCTTGAAATAAATTATCTCTCTACAGAGATTTTGCTGGGAAAGCAACTGTCAAGGTTGCAGGCTAGGAGTTAGGAGTATTAAGTGGCAGGAAAAACAAGTAAACCATAATCTTGGTTTTGGAATGGGCTGGGTTTATAAGGAACAGGACAAGTTTAAGGAGTTCAGTATTCGCCAACTGGGTAGAGTGTGCACTGGATGAATTGAAGCAGTTTTAGGACAAGGTGCTGGCCCCTTGTTTTGCGTCTTTCGTTCTCACAAACCGTAATGCATTCAGTACATGCTCAATATCATACTTTATGGTTCCATCCTACTTAGGACCAAAGATTTAATGCATGAAAATGGCAAGAGGGGTTATTTGGAGAATGGTTACGTTTATTAGTCATCTTTCTAGTGAAAAGGGCACCAAATTTAGTATAAAAAAATGTAATTTGAGACTCTCTTGGCTCAATTACATTTGAGACTCTCCTTGAGCCAAGAGATTGCAAATCTTTATTCTAAATGCCATTTTGGATGAAGCTGGTTTGTATGGTTTCGAAACCATACAAACCAGCTTCATCCAAAATGGCATTTAGAATAAAGATATTTATTGGTGTACCACATGGAACCCAAGAGCGCAAATTGCCTAAGCCTGGATCTGATGAAACATTGCATTAGAGACTCACTCTCTTTCACCTTCCCTTTCATTTGTGTATTTATTCTTTTCTCTTGATCAGAATAATCTTCCACATTCTACAAAAATCACGAAGCTAACAGGTCTAGAGTTAAACACGTTAAAGCCCTATCATCAGCTAGAACTTAGCTGGCTTCATTCCAGAGAATCTTGAGATGGGTTCCACTGTCTCAGATTGAGTCAGATGTTCACCCTCAGATCAATCATACCCTTTGTGAGGTTTTTTTTTGTTTTGTTTTATTTTTGTGAGACAGAGTCTTACTCTGTTACCCTGGGTAGAGTGCCATGGCATCAGCCCAACTTACAAGAACTTCAAACTCCTGGGTTCAAGTGATCCTCCTGCTTCATCCTCCTGAGTAGCTGGGGCTACAGGTGCACTCCCGGCTATTTCTTTCTATTTTTAGTAGAGACTGGGTCTCCTTCTTTCTCAGGCTGGTCTCCAACTCCTCAGTTCTTGCAATTTTCCTATCTTGGCCTCCCAGAGTGCTAGGATTACAGGTCTGAGCCACCACACCCGACGCATTTGAGGTCATTGTAAATGGAGGCTGCTATTATTTCTCTTTCTGGATTTTATTCCCACTCTTGAACCAATCAGCTATAGATAGGAATTTGGGTCTATCTAAGACTTGGAAGTTCTCATAGCAACCCTATTAATGAAATGGAGAACAAGGAATTTTCTAGGACAAAGAAAAATGCTGCACAACCAAAATACGTCTACTGCATTAACAGGGATTATTAAAATACCACTTAATTTCTCTGAGACTCAATTTTCTCTAAAAGTGTATGGATTGCCTATTGCTATGGATATGTATCAAAGGAGACATTTTAAAAGTGTTTTAACTGATAAAATTATACACAAGAATAAAATGTTGCTCCATTATACTGTCACTAAAGTAAGTTCTAGAATCTATAAAGAGCTTAATTAGTTAATATACAATGATTTTCTTATAGTTTTGTGCTTATTAAAAAAAAAACCAAAACAGGACTATCTACCATTTATTGGAGTTTTAATATATAAGTATTATGGTAGGAGGCTTATATATATTTTTTAATCTTCACTACAGTACTCTAAAGTAGTTATTCTTACCAAGCATATTCTAAGGTAAAGAGGATAAGAAGATTAAGTTCCTATAATGAATTAGTATTAGGATTTAAATCAGGTCTGAGTGATTCTGAAGATAAGCTGGGGATTTTAAGGAGTCATTTTAAGTCTTGTTGTAAAAATATGTTATTTTATTTTTCATTTTTATAAATCAAATATTGTGGTTGACGTCTTAAATAGTATTCTTTAAAATATTCAATTACTATTTTACTATTGCATTTCTATTTGGTGATTTAGTGATTATATACAAAGTCCCATCTTTTATGAAGATACGAGGGTTTTATACATACTGTGGATTTTCCAGGAGCTGCTCTGCTACTTGTTTGGAGAGATTAAAATATTTATTTCTGAATTGGAGGCTTGATGTTTGTGAACAACACAATTTGTCTAGAAACAGCACGTCAGCTCCAGGGAGGCTTCTGAAAGAGTCCTTAACAAGTAGACATAATTTTATTACATTCTTAATAGTAGCGGCAAGTATAATTAAAGAACAATTATTAGAATGTCCAGATTCTGGCCCAGCTAAACAGAACATATCTTTTCTTCTGCAAGCTGTATTTAAAAGGAGGCACCTAGCCAATCTGAGCATGCATGATTAATTTGGAATTGTGTTCCAATTATCGTAAGGGAAGATTTTTAATTGTACAGCAAATAAACTAAAAAAAAAAAAGCAGTTGTTCTGCTTTTGTGTGTTTAGTATAATGATATATTACAGACTCTAAATTCCATCCAGAGAGATGAGTGGGCCAGCTTGAAAGATATTTCTCATCACTGAGATCTTATAGAACCTTTTCAGGTATTTCTCATAACACACGAGACATAATCCACTCATCAGGGAGGGACACGGGAAAGTCCTTGGTGTCGTGGTGTTGTCACTGTTTACCTCCTGACTTCCAGAAAGTGTCTGTGCAACGCTCTTCTTTCTTGGCCTGACTGTGGGCCTTCCCTCTGTAAGTCCTATGTGGATACTTGATGATACCTTTTCAAAGAGTATAATTCTGTTATGTTTAATCTCTCCTGGGAATTAACACAAGCTTATGGCTCTCCATAGCAGTCTAGGACACGAATTTCTCTGGGACAAGAACTCCATTCCCGTCACATTATCACATCATTTACTCAGAGTGTTTAGATTTCATTGAATCTGTCTTCTCAAGAGTGAGCTATCACTATCATGTACCAAAAGTAAAAAAAAAGTCTGAGGTTTATATAGATTGTTATTTGAAAGTACTGCCAAAGATGGCAACCTATGAAATTCAAAGGTAATGTTACGTGATTTCTGGTTTTCAGGTAAGAGAACCAAAGTTTTGAGAAATGAAGTGGCTTATACAACGCCACGTGGCAGGCTGGTAAGGAACTCGCAGGGCTCCTGGGTCCTAGTCCAGGGAGCTTTTAGTGTGTGCCCTTTACGTGTTGCTTTTATCTATATCACATAATTGGGTTCTTGGTTCTTAAAATATTGTGGCTTGCAAGAGGGGACAGATTTGGTTCTCCACTGGTTTACAGATATGAGCAGGGAACCTCAGGGGTTTTGCTCAAGGCTAGACAGTGAGAAATGTTTTGCCTCCAAGTTCAAGATTTCATCACGGTTTGCTGGCTTTCCAACTTTAAAAAGTCCTCTGTGTCTAGAATGGAAGAAAAAGTATCCAATGTATACATCCCTATTATGAGGCAAATTTATATCTTTCAAGTGTAGGCTACAGCCCACTTATTGCACAAGAAGATAGGGAAAGGGGAGAGGGAAGGAAGGGGAGGGAGAGGAAGGGTGGGGAGAGCGAGGATAGAGGGCGGGATCACACCTGTGGTACATATTTGAAGGGTTAGGAGAAAAATTCTAAATACGGATCAAAATTGTTCTCACAAAGTAATGAGAAAGTTTCTTGAATGTTATCGCAATCAGGTTGATGAAAATATCTCTGATTGTATCTGAAGCCCATACACTGTACCCCATGACTGAATTATTGTACACAGATATGATTCAATAAAAAAAAA